>OZ030007.1:47108450-47313450 GCA_964023405.1 Apodemus agrarius | reverse complement strand
ACAAAGACAGAAACAGAGAGACAAAACGACAGAGGGGAAGGGCTGACACTTCCCCTACTGAACCTGGCGTGCAGCTGGTAATCTGTGGATGATGACACAGGCTGTGGCTACTATGCAGCTGTTACACTGAGCCTGGAAGAATTGTCTGTAAGCCATTACATATAAGTTACATGTGTTGTGACATTGCAGTACTTTGTAGCAGAAATTTTTTTAACCTGGTTTCTGTTAGCATAGGCAATATTTAGATATAATTCATGTCTTATTCAAAGTCTAGTTTCATTTGTATTCTTATATTTAAAAAGAGAAATCGTGGGGGGGAATGAGTGGGGAATAGCAGGGGAGGAGAGGAATTATGGGACATATGGTGGGGGGTAACTGGGAAAGGGGAAAACCTTTGGAATGTAAACATAGAATATAGAAAATAAAAATTAAAAAAATAGTTTAATTTATTATAGTCCGAATTTGGGGGGGGATTCTATGATAAAGTTTATTTTTTCTTAGTCCATTGTTATTCAGAACAAACAGATTTTATAAAGAAAAGAGTTTATACCCAAAATTTATGACTGGATTTGGGTTTGTTTTTCTGACAGAAACTATGATTTGAACAGAATTAAAGTCAAATTATAAGATCCATTATTAACATTCAAATCTATTATGTTATCCACACTAAGTTGTTTTACAACAATTTTAAGCAAAATTTCAATTATGTTTTTAATTATAAGAATCATTTATCAAGAATTGCATCATGTTAATTAGTGGTATGATTTATTTATCATTTTTGTAATTACCTGACAACATAATTCTTTTGCGTTATTATAGACCTTTAAGCAAAATAAAATACAATAAAACTAATTACTTTGTCTTTTTACTACATGTTATTTATTTATTTATTTGTTTATTTATGTGTTCCTTGAAGGTGGGTGCATGTGCCTCTGAGCACATGTGGAGGTCTGGAACAGTTGAAGTTGGTACTCTCCTTCCATCATGTGGACCTGAGGATAGAACTTCTGTCCCTGGGCTTGGCTACAGGTGCCTTTTACTACTAAGCTATGTCACTGGATATACTTTTTTCCAGAGTGCCTTTCCATATGAAATAAAAAATTCACAGTCATAATTTCATACAAATAAAGGAAATAACTGAGGTAAATTAATTCTCTTGTTTCTTATTTCACTTTTCACAGTCAGCTGTGATGCAGACAAAATATCTCTGTTTGAAGGCCTGCCTGAGATCAGTTTTAATGCTTGAAGAGACTTTTATATTAGTCGGTCAATTAAAAATTATACAGCAGAAACTTTTATATCCTTTTCCTTCTCCCTAAACTCTACATCATCAGATTGTCCAGAGTCAACTTCTAGTCCCTTTAGGACTGTTGCAGTAATGGGGATAATCAAATAGAATGCAATGTCTCTGTTAGGTTCAGGATGGAAGATGAGAAAACTCACCTCAGAAGCAGGAGTTTAAAATGAAAGCTTTATTTTCTGTGCCAGTGGGGAGGCAGCCAGTTCCAGATCTGAACCATGTTCAGAAAGGGAGATTGTATAACATTTTTGTAAGATGGGAACCCAAAGCAATGGGCATGAGGTAAGCTGTTGTACTGATCAATCATATTTTGACCCAAGGGGTTTAGCAAGGAAGTTAACACTGTGGACTGGACTTATCCAGGTCATCTGGTTTCAGGGTTCTTGAGACAGCATCTGCACTCTGACCTTGAATTTAGAGTGATAGATATACAAAGGAGTGGACAATCTGCATATAGTTAATTAAGTCAAGACAGGAAGCACATTTATGATTTGTGTGCCTTTCAGATAATGGGATAACGGCATCTTCCCTCTTCACATTCCTTACTGGTTAACACACAAAAGGAAACCTCTGAAGGCTCAGGATAGAAGTTGGATCTGGGGTCTGAAAACATGAACTCAGTTTTGATCCTGCCAGCAAAGTGGAACTTTTTCCTAAGATAGCTGGACTCGGGAAACTACCTCCTAACATTCTCAAATTCTAGCATGATGGCTTTTACTCATCATTTTCTAATGTACATTAAGGCCTCTAAGATCCTCAAACCTTGAGCAAACAGTGAATTTTTTTTGTTTGTTTTTTGTTGTTTTTTTTTTTTGTTTTGTTTTTGTTTTTTGTGGGGAGGGAAGGGCTGCCTCCTTGAAAACACAACTAGCAAATGGAAGAGTGAAAATGATGCTTTGTCTAACAAAGTTCTAAGAGGTAGGGTTCCCCACAACCACCAGTTATTAAATACCTATTATACTCTAAATAATATACTTAAAAATTTAACACATTGAAGGCACATAAAACATGTGATTTTGATCCATACAATAGCACAAGTGAAGGTAATATATATTTTGTCATTTTATAGGTAAGATTCGTGCAATCATAAATGAAACACAGTCCAGTCATGTGTCCAACCTGTCCCCTCAGAGTCTTACTCTCCTTATAATTCATGTTCATTACTATTCTCTCAAGCACTATGTCTTGCTATCTACTTCTCTTGCAATGTTTACACTCTATCCCTTGGTATCTCACTTTCTCCTTCATAAATCCCTGCTTCCCTGATGCTGACAATGTCTGCTTGTCTTTCTGGTCTGCATCTTCCAGGTGCCTCTCATTGATGTTTTCTGTTTCATTCATATCTAAAATAATAATAATTTAAAAAAAGAACCTTACCCATACCAGAGAGACCATGTTGACAGTTTCTTTACTGTGCCCTCTTGCAATCAATAAGTATAGTAAAGAAGATTAGGGACTTGGATCTCTGCCTCCAAATACATTGTCATTTAACTAAACATTTCCTGGGAGGAGGGTGTTGAGTAGAGAAACAGGTATAAATAAGTAGGTCACAGACCAGACCGAGGCATAAGATAATGTGGCCTCCCATGATGTCTGCCCTCAAACATAGATTGGACTTCCTTATTATTTTCCAAAGTAGAATACAGCAAAGATAATAGGCTGCCATTTCTGAGTCTATACTATGTAAAAAAGGATATCTTTTGGTTTGAGGATTCTCCTGTTTCCTTTCTATTATAATCTTCTGGAAACAAACCCTGAATGAGATAAACACATGGAAAGACCCACATAAGTAAACCCAGAAGGGAGATACTGTGAGGTCTCTTAACTGTCCATTAAGCACAGAAACCTAATCTGTCCTCATCCCTGGAAGTACTTGCAGTCCTACATAATGCATCACTCTAGTTGTCTTGTTAAGGCTGAGTTAGAATCATTAACTGACCCACTAAAAACACTGCATATGAACTCATAAGGAACTATTTTCAGCTTCTGTGTTTGGGGTGATTTTCAGTGTGATAACAAATAATACAATATTTACTTCATCAAGATACATTGAATAAATGCAAAGATAGATGAAGAGATAACAGGTTTTATGTAAATACAATATGTAGAGCTAACAAATAATTAAATGATATTTTGCCTGAACCATTATGATGTGGTTGCTTACAGATATACTAGAAGCAAATGGTAATTTGCTTAAAAACAAGGGAAGTTTTTAAACAGAAATCATTATATAAAGGTTTCTTGAGGAAGACTTTCAAACTCAGACAGCCTTGTCTCTATCAAGGATTGTTTAAGAAGGATGCCTCAGGGCTGGATTAGATGAGTTGTCTCTCACCTTTTGATAGTATGATGATTGGAATGTATTGAGCCCTTCTGGGGTGTATAACTCCTCCTAGGTGCTACTTGAAAGCTTGTTGAGACATGATCTCTTTTGGAATGTTACAAAAATGCCACATGCATATTAATTTTAAAGTCCATTCAAACTCATTTTATTTGTGACCTCTCATTTTGTTTTTCTGAATTTAGTGAACAAGTTGTCTGTGCAATTCATTTACCAATCATTCATGTTTTGGCTTTTGACATCACTTGGATTATGGTTATAATTACATAATTCTTTATGTAAGAAAATCCTTCTCACTTATTATTTCTAGATGCGCAGGTCTGCATTTTGAACCATGCTAAGCCATACAATCAAAGCTGAGGTCAATAACACTAAATAATTTTGACACAGTAGCCAGAGAACTGCTGTATTCTTGAGGGCTTCAGCTCTCCTTGTGTGAGCAATTTGCCTACATCTGTATTCCTTTCCATTGTTGTGGTTGCAGTAACCTAAGACCTCAAGGTCACTTCTCATTGCTGGAAAAATATGATCATGGCTCACTGTCACGATTGCCCATGCTTCAATATCCATGCTGCTAGGAAAATATAATTAGCCATTAAATATTCTCCCAACCAAAGAATAATCTCTACATAAGAAATAGAAAAAGAAATGGTTTTATTACTCAATAGGCTTTAAAGTCAAATGTGTTTCACACCGCAGGCATTGTAAAAAAAATTTTTGCAAGAACAGATAGGTTGGACTTTTATAGACACAAAGAGGTATAACTGAATAGAAGAGATCTAAAAAGTAACTGATATGTTTTTTATAATGTGGCAGTATGATGCAGGGAAGAGGGGGGCACCTTAAAGGGTTCATGCTAGGCACCTTCCCTACCCCCATTGTACCATCCATACTATGGGTCTATTTTAAAATAAAGTATATTGAGGGCTTGAGAATAGGGATAGGGGAAAAAGGGGGCACAGAGAGGGACAGAACAAGAGAGAAGAAAGAAGGCAAGAGGCTGGCTGGGAACACATGGGGAGAGAGGATGAGAGGAAAGGGAGAGATAGAGGGGGAGGCCAGAGAAAGACAAAGGCAAAGTAGTCCTTTTATAGCAAGCCAGTCTCATACATGGCTGTTGCTAGGTAACTTCTGGGCAGAGCCTAGAAGAAATGCTAACAGTAACCACTTTTAATCTTCAAAGAAATGGACTTCATGGTATCATGTATTAGTTTATCTGACAGCACTTGAAGATTGGGGTTATAATATGTGTTTGCTCTATGCTCCTCTGCATGGAAACACTTCTCAAAACTTTATGGCAATTTTCGAACTGGGACTCCTGATGATGACAAAGTTCCTGATACAGTAGACATTATTGAGTTGAATGCTGGCAAAAAGGCTGTATTACGTTTATTACTATGTGCAATATCTGAGTTAGTGTACTAAGATGAACTGTACTTCATCCTAGTACAGTTTCAGAACTTTAGCCAATAACTGGCTGTATGGAAGTTTTCGTGGATTTAATGAAACACAGTCCAATGGCAGAAGTGTTTGATGGCATTCATAAGCATAGGCTCATACATCCAAGCACTTACTCACCAGCTGCTAGTTAGTGACTCTTTAGTAGGTACAGCTTTACTAGAGGAAGTACATCATTAAGACCATGCTACTTGGCTTTTCCTCTTTGCTCCACTTCCTCCTCCTCTCTGCTTCCTGTAAATGTTTGAGGTGTGATTTCTCACATTCCTACTTCAACTGCCATGCAACTCAGTGCCCTGTGCATTCTATGACAGCACAAATGATCATTCTATGCTTTCTTTTTTGAATTTAATCATTTATTTATTTATTTATTTATTTATTTATTTATTTATTTATTCATTCATTCATTCATTCATTCATTCATTGTACAGTTGTCTTAGTCAGGGTTTCTATTCCTGCACAAACATCATGACCAAGAAGCAAGTTGGGGATGAAAGGGTTTATTGAGCTTACACTTCCACACAGCTGTTCATCACCAAAGGAAGTCAGGACTGGAACTCAAGCAGGTCAGGAAGCAGGAGCTGATGCAGAGGCCATGGAGGGATATTACTTACTGGCCTGCTTCCACTGGCTTGCTCAGCCTGCTCTCTTATAGAACCCAAGAATACCAGCCCAGAGATGATACCACCCACAAGGGACTCTCCCCCACTTGATCACTAATTGAGAAAATGCCCCACAGCTGGATCTCATGGAGGCACTTCCCCAACTGAAGCTCCTTTTCCTATGATAACTCCAGCCTGTGTCAAGTTGACACACAAAACTAGCCAGTACAACAGTCCAGATTTATTCGCCTCCCAGTCCACCCTCCAACTGTTCCACATCCCATACCTCCGCCATGCATGTCTCCAAGAGGATGTTCCCACTCCCCCAAACCCAGCCCCAACCCCCCGCAACAACAGACCTCTAAACTCCCTAGGGCCTTCGGTCTCTTGAGTGTTAGGTGCATCTTCTCCGATTGAACCCAGACCCAGCAGTCTTTGCTGTATATGTGCTAGGGGCCTCATATCAGTTGGTATATGCCACCTGGTTGGTGCTCCAGTGTCTGAGAGATCTTGGAGGTCCAGGTTAGTTGAGACTGCTGGTTCCTACAGGGTCACCCTCCTCCTCAGCTTGCTCCAGCTTTTCCCTAATTCAACCACAGACCCAGCAAGTTCTGTCCATTGGTTGGTACAAATTTCTCCCTCTGATTCTTTCACCTTCTTGTTGGGTCTTTTGGAGGACAGTCATGTTAGGTTCCTTTGTGTGAGCACTCCATGGCCTCAGTAATAGTGTCAGGCCTTGGGACTTCCCCTTGAGCGGGATCCTCTTTGGTCTTTTGCTGAACCTTTTTTCCCCTTAGGCTTCTCTCTATGTCTATCCCTGCAGTTCTTTCAGACTGGAACAATTAAGGGTCAGAGTTTTAACTGTGGGATGGCAAACCCCTCCCTCATTTGATGCTCTGTCTTTCTGTTGGAAGTGGGCTCTACAAGTCCTCTCTCCCTGATGTAGGGCATTTCATCTAAGGCCCCTCCCTGTTGCTATATTTTTCCAACCCAATTACCCAATAAAAGAAATCTCAACTCAATCAGTAACAATAAAAGCTATACGCCTAGATTGGGCAGATCTACCACTACACTACTCTATTCCCATCTATATTATCCTATATATAACTTGTAGGTTTCTCCAGGCCATGAGCTTCTCTCCAGCCTCTCCATCTATCCTCCATAGCTCCTCCCCTTTCCCCCTTTGCGCAGATCCTTTTCTCCTCCACCAAATCCTCAGCTTCTCCTTCTTCCTCCTGCCCAATCATTGGCTCAAGCCTTTATTTGAGAAGTTAAGGTGGGGAGAGGGTTCACAAGGCAACTCCTCCTCTGCTGCCCCTCCCAGGAGTGGAATTAGCATCAATATAAAAGCCCATAGCAATCCACAACACCTCCCTTTGAGTCCTGAGAGTCTCCCCACACCCCACCAAAACCTTCTACTTCCAGAGGTTGCCTGTTTCCATTCTTTCTCTGGCCTTCAGAGATTCAGTCCTTTTCCCCCACCCAATATCAGATCTTGTTCCCCTCCAGTGCCCCCCCATCCCCTTTCCTTCCTTCCACCTCTCCCCCCCTCTTTCCCCCTTGTGGTTGCTTTCTTCTCCCTCCCAAGTGGGACTGAGGCATCAGAGCTATTGCTGGGTCTTCAGGTAGATCAATTTCCAATTTTCTGAGCAATCTGGATTTCTGGAAATCCAGATTGATTTCCAGAGTGGTTGTGCCAGTTTGCAATCCCACCAGCAATGGAGGAGTGTTCATCTTTCTCCACATCCTTTCTAACATGTGTTGTCACCTGATTTTTTTATTTTATCCATTCTGATTGGTGTAAGGTGAAATCTCAGCACATTTTAATTTGTGATTCTCTGATCACTGAAGACTTTGAACATTTATTTAGGTGCTTCTCAGCCATTCAAGATTCTTCTGTTATGAATTCTCAGTTTAGTTCTATACCTCATTTTTGATTGGGTTGTTTGGCTTCTTGGTGGTTAGCTTCTTGAATACCTTCTTTTTTGGATATTAGCCTTCTATAGAATGTGTGGGGTTAGTGAAGTTTTTTTTTTTCTCCAATCTTTAGGTTGCCGCTTTGTCTTATTGACTATGTCCTTTGCCTTACAGAAGCTTTCCAGTTTCATGAGGTCCCGTTTGTCAATTCTTGATCTTAGAGTGAGAGCAATTGGAGTTCTGTTTAGGAAATTTCCCCCTATACCAATGATTTTGAGGATCTTTCCCACTTTCTCCTCTATTAGATTCAGAGTATCTGGTTTTATGTTGTGGTCCTTGATCCACTTGAACTTCAGCTTTGTGGAAGGTGACAAATAGGGGTCTATTTTCATTTTTCTACATACGGAGAGCCAGTTAGACCAGCACCATTTATTAAAGATGCTTTCTTTTCCCATTGTATATTTTGAGCTTTTTTGTTAAAGATCAAGTGTCCATAAGAGTGTGGTTTTATTTCTGGGTCTTCAATTCTGTTCTATTGGTCTCGGTCTCTCTCTCTTTCTCTCTCTCTCTCTCTCTCTCTCTCTCTCTCTCTCTCTCTCTCTCTCTCTCTCTGTCTCTGTATCTGTCTCTCTCTGTATCTGTCTCTGTCTTTCTGTTTCCCTACCCCCTCCTAGGACCTATCACTTGCCAATACCCCCTGAAGTAGGGGGCATGTTAATCTTTTCCCTCCTCGTTGGTATTTTTTAAATCTCTATGTACAGATACTTTATTAAAAACATATCCCTTTTTCAGCTTCTCATTCTTACTTTTCTTTTTCTTACTAGTTGTATTTCTTAACATCATAATAGAATATTAACAAATAAATTTACTATCTATTGCTAGAATATGTTTTTCATGGGGCAATCATGAAAAACTAAGCTATGTCTATGCTCTCCTCATAAGGCCCTAGTGACAATCCAAAACAATTTCATTCTCTATTTCCTTTTTATTTCTGTTGTTGACATATTTGTTTGGCTTCCTTTCTAGTGAATAAGGAAGTAGACTTCTAACTAGAAAATTGGCGCATGTTTCCAAATACAGTAAACATCTCTACAGCTCTATTCTGTCCATCTTCTGATTTCTCCAGAGTTAGCTTCTCCATTTCTTTTAAAGTCCATCATTCATGCTTGTCTAATTGATACATTTCCTTTTATTTAGTTAATTATATCCACCCAGAAATTTCCCTCCACTTATTTATATTTACTCCATTTTTACTCTTCATCTAATAAACTAAATATCAGAGCAACAGAAAAATAAGAACCACTTGACTTTAGTTCCATTCTTTCAAGCAATTCTTTATTTTGTTATAACAAACTGAACTCCCAGTTACATATTCTGCTATTTTTGCTGCAACCAACTTCCTTTTGACATCTATTTTTCTTGCTACCTGTTATTACTTCTCTGCTTATCTATCTACCTATATGTATCTCTGTCTAAAAACACATACACATATACACAATTTTTCTCATTATTTTAAATAATAATTTCTAAAGATAGTAATGACCCCAATTTTAACATCTCCTCATTATCTAAGGTCTTAAGAATCTTATCCTTCTATTTATTAATTTATGTAAAATTTGCTAACTTTATAACGAAAGCTTAAATGATCAAGGCCCTAAAGGATATTTGTAACCCTGTTTTCACCATCTGTCCATTTTCTTACACATTCAACTTCAGTCACACCAAATTTATGGATATTTTCTGTAATAATAATCTCCATCAGGATTTCAGGATTTGGTTTTATCATTACTTGGAATATTATTTATGTATGTGTGTACAGTGTTTTAAACCATTAGCTATGTGGATCAGTAGATTTTTACATTAAAAAGAAAGCATTCTCTTAATCAGCAAATGGTCATGTAGGATAAAAGCTTATCAATGACAGGTGTTGCACTTTCTACTATGCTTCATGTTAAATAAAAAACAAACAAAACTTTCAGTTGTAAGTACTTAATCTGATTGTTTATTTAAATTAGTGACAATAGTCCTAGAATATTAACAAATTATTACATATAGCTTCATTTCAATACCTTCATTTTCAATATATGCTACAAACCAAGCAACATAAAGGATCCATTATCACATTTTTTTGTGCTATTGAATAGTTTCTCTGATAGACAAGTAATTTTTTCAAAATATTTTACATCATTTGTTGACTCTCACTGGAACATATCAAGACACATTTCTCAATATTCTAAATATGACAAGTATGTCAGCTCCACCTCTTCATTGATTCCATGACTGCAGAATCAATATTTCCTTAATGCATAATTATATTCCCTTCACACTTCAAAGTCCAAGCTAATATCAAATACTTTAATAATTATATTAATGCAGATTGTGCCTAGTAAGTGGTTACCTGATGTGGTAAAAATTTTTGTAAAATCTCCAGAGAAATTCATACATGTATGTGTGCACGCACGTGCGTGTGCATGCGTATGCATGCACACACATTATATATACATATGTACATATATGTATGTATTTTATATAGTTTCTGATTGTGGAGGAAAAATTATTCCTTTCTGATACTATACACACATTCTCACACACATAATGCAAGCAAAAACATATAGATATGTATATATTTCCTGATTGTGAAAAAGAGAATACTTTATAGACTATCAAAAATTGATTTATCTTTGGTGTTTGAATGAACACACAGACACTGGCTAGAATAAACGAAGGAGAAGACAGTGAGCATGTCTGAATGGATATTAACGATGACTTAGTGTGGTAACCATATGAGATTATTTTGCATTGTGAAATTTCTCATGGAGACATTGAAGGACTGTAGTACGAACCTTGTCAGAGAAAAAAATTAAAGGGCTGTTATTAAACAAAGCACTATAAACTAACAGTTGAAATCAAGAATGAGGTATTATATGGAGGAACTGAGAAAATATTTTCGGGGAAGTATTTATTTTCATTTTCTTAATCTTTTAAAATAAATTAAACATAACTGCATGTTCTCTTGATAGAAATTAATTATAACATTGCTTAAAATAGATGGAGTGAACATTTTATTATTACATTATAAAAGAATAATTAGGGCTTGTAGGAAGTCAAAGGGAGTCTCTATTAATTATCTAAAATTAGAGTAGGAGCTCTGCTGGTTTGATTTTCAGGAATTTGTGTTTATATTTCTAAGAAGAAAAATAATATCTAAATTCAAGTTGAATAAACAATAATGAACAACCACAAAAGGCCTAATGCCAGCTTGCTTCATAAAAATACTTAATTTTATTGTAATATAATTATGAAAGAGTAATATAGATACATTAAAATATTGTATCATAAAACAAAAATAGTCCATTGTCTCTGAACTGAATTAGAAGTGCTCTTGAATTTAATCAGCATTATTTGCTTTATTTTAAATATAAGCTTTGAGGGACAGAGGAAATCTAATCTTTGCTTGTATGCCTAGCAATATGTGAAAAGCCAAGTATGTATATCACATGCAGCATGCACACACACACACACACACACACACACCTACACACACTTCAACACACATACAAACACACACCTACAGACATATACGCACACACACACAGACACACACACACGTACACTCCACAAGGATACATATAGACTTTCATCAATAATGGGTATAAGTAAACAGAAAGAAATAGAACTAAATTTATGCTCGTATCAGTTACACTGTCTCAGATGAAAATCAGTCTTCATAAATGGTTCCACAGTGACAAGAGGGAATCATAGTAGCTATAGTTGCCCCTCTTCTAATTAGCTTTCACCTTGTTAATTTATTCCACTTGCTGTAATATAACTCTGAAGCTCCAAGAAAACCAAACTGTCACATATTCTGTTGTCTGATGTTCTTTACTGACTGATGAAAACAGATTTGACTGCTGCAGGTGAATTTCATTAACCAAAGCATTAATTGTTTCTCTGTGCCTTCTCTTCTAACACACAGCACACAGTATCTTTCCTTGTGTCTCCTCCCCTGGAGGAATGACACAAGTCAGCAGAATAATTTTCTGTTTGAGGATGTATTGTCTCCTGGCTGTTTTCCTAGATTCATGACATGCAAAAGGACCTGGATGACACTACTGCTTTATAAATGCTTTGTACTAAAAAGGTCCTGGCTGCCTTCAATGTTACAAAGTCATCCAAGCTTTGGGCTGATTGTCTTGTCATGATCTGTCATCGCCTTAGATCTGAAGCTGCTGAAATACCTAAATCAGATTAGGTCTTTTGCCTTCTGCCCAAGACAATTTCACTGGCTGCAAATGTAGTTTTGTGGAGTGTTTAAGATGTAATTCAATCTCTTACTTTCTTTTATTTTCTCAATATATATTAGAATTGAAAATTGCTTATAAAATTTTAATTACACACATACATAACTTTTAATATCAAATTCTTTCATAAAATATTATAAGTTATTATTATATATCAACAGTGTCAGTATATGTGTTACTGCTGAGGCTCAAACATAAAATTTCCTGGACAATAAATATCACTAAGATCTTCTATTTATAAGAGATATGAGGAGTTCTGTAGTTTTCATGACAAAATAATTTTGTATATTTAAAGACAACTGTGTATCTATGTTCATGCTTAAATAAAAGTGCAGACTAACCTTTTGAAAGGCTTTAAAAATTCCAGTTGTTTTAATTGAACCTTATGATGGCTTGTGAGAAAGGAAATGAGGTAACAAATGAGGAAAATCACACAATGGTTGCAATGATTCAGGAGATGATTCTGATATGATTCTTTCAATTCCACCTCAATTGAGCCGTTCTTGCCAGTGTCTAACCAGGTCCCCGAAGTATGAAATGCCCAGTCACTTCAGAAACCATGACAGGATTCTTGATATTTTCCCCTTCTGTACAAATAAATGCTCAGTTTCCCTAATGAGAAAGAGCTAAAACATCTATCCTAAGATTTTTATTCTTATCTTACAAAATTTATAACTTGAGAAAAAAAATGAACCTAAAATCTGTTCTCAATTTTAATGGAATCATTTAGGGAATTAGTGAATAGAAATACACAGAAGTAGGATGGTTTTAGAGTCACTTTTCCACACAAATAAGCAACACCTGGAGACACTGGCAGCTGGTCAAGTTAGATATCAGGTAAGAACTTACAGCTATGTAACTACGCTGGCAAGAACAATGACTTTGACCCAATGAACACCACAGAATCCCATTTCTCAGAAAACTTGTACTGGGGTAACAAAACTTGAAATGTGGTACCAATCAGAGGAAGAACTTGTTTCCTGGTTTCCACACTAGGCTGCTTTTCCAAACCGTCTTGTCTTACAGATTGGAACTGAGACAGTGGCTATGGTGAAATTACACCTTGTCCCAAGCTGCTTACATATGTCAGCTATTTATATCTAACCCCTGTTTGTTCCTTTGTTTCTCGATTTCTTTAAAGCTGCATTTAAAGGGTCATTGAACTTCATTGCTCCTCTTCCCAATGCCAACAATGTTGAACAAATATCCCTTTTTGTTTATTTTGTCTTTACTTGTTGTTTGTTTAATGAGCTTAGGAGAACTTGTAGCTGGGCTTAGGCTGATTATATTTCCAGGACCCGGGCTCTGACCCACACAGCTCTAGTAACAATGGGCTCAGGACTTCTGATACACACTAGCAACCGTAGTAGAACGGGAATGTGCTTACTTTAATTTTTGGATCAGTGTTTTGGCCTTGGTCATGGTGTGTGATTCTTGGATGCTTCTCCCTCCTACTTTCAGAAAAATAAACTCCTGAGAGTGTAGTACCAAGTATAAGAGGACAAGAAATGACAATAGTATGTATCCTTATGGACAGCAAATGGGGGCAAATGACCATAATAACAGAAACTAATTCTTGGTCCAGGTGTCCCATTGGTAAATGACCTCCATAATCAGTTAGTTTATCATGTAAACCAAGAAGAAAATGGCACATATGTTGTGGGGTCATCTCAAGAATTTAGATAACAAAAATGAGCAAATTTAAATGGTGAATCTTGGCATGAATACAGAGATTTGTATTTTTAAAAGTTTCTTCAATAAATATTAGCAAGATTATGATAAATTTCCTATGGCATCTTCTATGGCAGTTCCATTAAAATTATTTGATATTAATATTGGCTTTTTTGGTCTGGCTTGGTGTAAGGATATTATCACAAGGCCTTGTCAATATTAAGCATATATTCTATTATTTTTTGTATTCTCAGACTTTGTTTTACTTTACAATCTGCTTTCTAGAATCATAAGTTATTTTGCAGGAAATTCACCTTGCACATGTAAGATTCTCCATTGAAAATTTCAAAATTAATGAGTACCTCATTTCTGAGTAATAGATGTTTGATATTTTCTAAAGGCTTACATTCTTTTTGTTTTTTTCATGACCTAGTATTCAGATCATTAACACTGAGATGACTCTCACTGCTTATCATGGATATTACATATGTTCTCATATGTCCTGGAAGAAAACCTTGAAATATGACAAAGTTATAGCTACATTCAAGGCATTAAGTCAATAGACGTTATGGAAGATGTTCTGTGTAATGACAGCTTTTCAAAGTTGTTGACTCAAAATATGTGCATGATTTAAGAGTCATAGTTAGTTCTTCAAACTCAAACTCATGTACATTACTTTTATTTATAATTGGAAAGGCATAGATGGCAAAGCACAGGAAAGTTCTCATTTGTAATTACCCAGCATCTGAGCCTGCATTCTTTGATCTTCAAAAATATCCCTCACCCCAGACAGGAAATAATTCTCTCCTTGTCTAAACTTAGATGGTAGGAAGAAGAATGCAGAAAAAAAATTATATTTGTTCACTACTTTACAAAGATGTCTGTACCATGATTCTTTTTATTTCTTATTTTAAAATCTTGGCTTTTTCAAAACCTAAGATAGAAAACCCCTCTGGGGGTTGGAGAGGTGGCTCAGTGATTTAGAGCACTGACTCTGTTACAGAGGTCCTGAGTTCAATTACCAGCTACCACATGGTGGCTCACAACCATCTGTGATGGGATCCAATGCCCTCTTCTGGTGTTTCTGAAGAGAGCTATAGTGTACTCATATACATAAAATAAACCCTTTTTAAAATTTTTTTTTTTAAAAAGAAACTCCTCTGGATATTTTTTGTTTTGTTTTGCATTTATCTTCGTTCTGATGTTATGTCCTATTATTAAGGTAAATAAAATAATGAATGACTTAATTCCTGAAGGGGAAGGAGTCTTATTTAAATAAGAATTCTTGATAAAATTATTTCTAGAATATTATCTGCTTTTAAATTGTCATAATAAAAATTACACCACAATTTTATGCAATAAAATTATTATTGAACCTAATAAAGCATACAGTCAATAAGAATATATTTACACAGATCCTGGTTGATATCACAATGTATTGATGCTTTTTTCTTCTTTATAATTATTAAACTAGAGATAATATAAAGCTCTTACAATAGGTATGGATTTTTTCATGAAATAATATAGTCAGTAAGAAAGCCATAAATTTCCAAGTATAAATTACTACTCCTGAAGGCTACCATGGCCCAATATATTTTCTTCAAGGAAGATTTACTTTAGTTTTGAGAATGCGTACTACCTGCAAAAAATACAATATTCATTCCCCAGTCCTTTTGCCTAATATAAATCCTTTTTTTCAATTGTTAACCATTGTGAAAAACCAGGACAAATTTATAAACGAAAATTTATGACAAAATGAAAACTGCATCAGATTGCATGTTTATTTTTTCTGAGCATGTTGTTTAGACTTTAAGGTTTCCCAAAATCTCCAATGGGAATTCCTGCTCACCCATCTCCATGCTGTGATTCTATATGGTTTGACTTTGTTCAGGTCTTAGACATAATGTCATAATATCTGTTAGTTCATAGATATAAAAATCATGCTGTCTCTGGAAAAGTCTTTTCTCTTGGAGTCATCCACAAGTTCTGGTTATCATGATCTTTCTGTTTTTTTCTACACAGACACCTGAGTCTTCAGAAACAAAGATGATATACATCTCCTTTAAGATTGAGAGCTTCAAGGGCTCTGCAAATTGCATAGTTTGTATCTCTGTGTTAAATACCACATACTGAAAGAAGAAACTTCTCTGATATGACCTGAGTGAAGCAGTATTGTATGTGTGCAGGACTGTGTCATTAGGACTTATTTTGTTATTATGTACACTTTGCAGAATAATAGTAGTAGGTTTCACCCTAGACATCATAATCTCCATGATCACAGTTCTTGGTCTCATTAACAAAAATGCTTGCAACAGAATTAATCATCCACAGTCTCCAAAGAAGTCAGATTCTTTGAGTGCTTTGAACTCAAGCCTTTAAAGCTATGAAACAATAAATATCTTATTTGATATTGTGCTTGTGGTCAAAAGCTTGTTGGTGTTACGTGTATGTGTGTCTGTGTGTGTGTGTGTGTGTGTGTGTGTGTGTTTTCTTTCTTTTGTCCTCTCATATATTACATCCAGACAGCAGTTTCTCTTCCCTCCCCTTCGCATACCTCCAACTTCCTCTCTCCCCCAGATTCATCATTCTCTGTGCCTCCTCTCAGAAAAGAACAGATCTCTTGGGGACATCAAACAAACACAGCATAATAAACTACAATAAGACTGGGTATATACACCATCACATCAAAGCTGAATGGGCAACCCAGAAGGAGGAAAAGGATCCCACAATAAAGGAAAACACTCAGGAATAAACCCTGATTTCACTGTTGGGATTTGAGAAAGAATACTAAGTAACTCAGCCATACCATAAACCACACACACACACACACACACACGCACACGCACACGCACACGCACACGCACACGCACACGCACACGCACACGCACACGCACACATACAACTTCCCACCACCCTTTGGGTTATAATTGGTTATTTCATTTATTTACATTTCAAGTGTTAACCCCTTCATGATTTCTCCTCCACTAGCCCCCTTATCCCATCCCCTCTCCCCCTGGCTTCTATGAGGGTGCTCCCCCCCACACCCACTCCTACCTCACTGCCCTAGCATTCCCCTATTCTGGAACACTGAGCCTCCACAGGACCAAGAACCTCCACTCCCAGTGATTCCAGATAAGTCAACCTCTGCTACATACAAACCTGGAGCCATGGGTCCCTCCATATATACTTATTGGTTGGTGGTTTAGTCCTTGGGAGCTCTGAAGTGTCTCCTTGGTTGATATTGTTTTTTCTGCAGGATTGCAAATCCCTTCAGCTCCTTCAGTCCTTCCCCAAATCCTCTACTGGGGTCTCTGTGCTAGGTCCAATGTTGTCTATGAGCATCCTTATCTATATTGGTCAGGTTCTGGAAGTCCCTCTAAGGGAACAGCAATCACAGGTTCCTGTCAACAAGCATTTCTTGGCATTAGTAATAGTGTCTGGACTTGGTGTCTGAGGATGGGATGGACCCACAGGTGGGGCAGTCTCTAGATGGCTTTTCATTCAGTCTCTGCTCCACTCTTCATCTCTGAATTTCCTTCAGACAGGAGCAATTCTGGGTTAATATTTTTGAGATAGGTGGGTGGCCCCATCCCTCAAATAGGGGTTGTGCCTAACCTCTGGATATGACCTCTACAGGTTCTCTCTTCCCTTTGCTGGGTATTTTAGTTAAGGTCATCCCTATAGAGTCCTGGGAGCATCTCATTTTTCTGCATCTGGGACTTTCTAGTGGCTACCCTCAGTTCCCTTCCCTCCACACCCTTCCATTCAGTATCCTGACGCTCTGTACTTCTACTCTTTCTCCTCCCACAACTGATCTTGTCCCCCATACCACCTCACATCAGTCAGAGTGGTTAAGATAGAAAACTCAGGTGACAGCAGATTCTGGCAAGGATGTGGAGAAAGAGGAACAATCCTCCATCAGTGATGTAATTACAAGCTGGTATAATTCTGGAAATTAGTCTGGTGGTGCCTCAGAAAATTGGACATAGTCCTGGACATATTCCCAAAAGATGCTCCAACATACAACAAGGACACATGTTCCACTATGTTCATAATAGTCTTGTTTATAATAGCCAGAAGCTGGAAAAAACCTAAATGTCCCCCAAAAGAGGAAGGGATACAGAAAATGTGGTAACTTTACCCAATGGAGTACCATTCAGCTATTAAAAACAATGACTTCATTAAATTTGGGACACCAAAGACACAATTCACATACCAAATGATGTCCGACAAGAAGAAAGGAGTGGATGCTGGTGCTGGAAAGGATCAAAGCATCAGTATAGGGGAATACCAGAACAGGAAAGTGGGAAGGGGTGGATGAGGGAGCAGGGGGGAGGGAAAGGGGCATGTGGGACCTTTGGGGGGTGGGGAACCAGAAAAAAAGGAAATGAAATGTAAATATAGAATATATCCAATAAAAAATTTCAGGCAAATGGATGGAATGGGAAAATATCATCCTGAGTGAAGTAACCTAGTCGCAAAAGAACACACATGGAGTATACTCAATGATAAGTGGATGTTGGACAAAAAGCTTGAAGTACCTATGATATAACTCAGAGACAATATGAAGCTAAAGAATAAGGAAGACCAAAGTGTGGCTGCTTCCATTCTACCTAGAAGGGGGAACAAAATTATCATGGGAGGCAGAGGGACGGAGTGATCTGGGATGGGCAGAGGTGGAAAAGGGCAAAACTAGGGCAGGAGCATATATATTATCCACACACTATCTATATAATATATTAAAATAGGTTCCATTACTCTTCTCTTACTCTTTCAGTCTTTTCTCCCTCCTGTCTTACCTAGGTCTCCTTGCTCTAACTTCTCCTGTTCCAATCCTCACCCACTGATATCTTCTATTTCTATGATTATCCATACTTTATAACATGACATCTCAACAGGAGGCTCCAACATTCTAAAAGTGTTTGGTTTTTATTACAATGCCAACTGCGTTCTTTCCTTCTCAGATATAAATTTCAGATAAAAAAGAGTTTGGGAGAAAACGACATGGAGCATGCAGTGTTTTAAAATAGTAAGCATTTTCAAGGTATCTGATTCAAAGAAATTGTCATAGATGTGACCAAAGAGAAGCTATCATAAAAACATAAAATTTATAGTTCATTTTTTAAAAAAAATTTAGTGTTGGTTTCTCCCCTTTCCTTTTTTTAAAATTTTTTCTCTTTTCTATATTCTTTGTTTATATTCCAAATGATTTTTCCTTTCAAGAACCCCCTTCTCCTAATTCCCATAACTCCTCTTCTCTCCTCCAGTTCCCCAATCAACCCCCTCTCACTTTTCTGTCCTGGCAATCTCCTACAATGCTGCATCAAGCCTTTCTAGGACCCAGGCCCTCTCCTTCCTTCTTCTTGGGAATGATTTGATATGTGGGTTGTGTTTTGGGTATTCTCACCTTCAGACCTAATATCCACTTAACAGTGACTGCATTCCTTGTATGGCCTTTTGTGAATGAGGTACCTCATTTAGGATGATATTTTCCAGTTCCAACCATTTGCCTAAGAATTTCATGAATTCATTGTTTTTAATTGCTGAGTATTCCATTGTGTAAATATACCACATTTTCTGTATCAGTTCCTCCATTGAGTGACATCTGGGTTCTTTACAGCTTCTGGCTATTATAAATAAGGCTGCTATGAACATAGTGGAGCATGTGTCCGTATTGCATGCCAGGGAATCCTCTGGGTATATGCCCAGGAGTGGTACAGCAGGGTCCTCTGGAAATGTACTGCCCTGTTTTCTGAGGAGTCACCAGACTGATATACAGAGTGGTTGTACAAGTTTGCATTCCCACCAGCAGTGGAGGAGTGTTCCTCTTTCTCCACATCCTCACCAAAACCTGTTGTCAACTGAGTTTATAATCTTAGCCATTCTGACCGGTGTGAGGTGAAATCTCGGAGTTGTTTTGATATGCATTTCCCTAATGACTAATGATGTTAAACATTTCTTAAGATGCTTCTCAGCCATCCGAAGTTCTTCAGGTGAAAATTCTTTGTTTAGCTCCGTACCCCACTTTTAATAGGGTTATTTGGATCTCTGGAGCCTACCTTCTTGAGTTCTTTATATATATTGGATATTAGCCCACTGTGGGAAGTAGGATTGGTAAAGATCTTTTCCCAATTTGTTGGTTGCCATTTTGTCCTTTTGACAGTGTCCTTGGCTTACAGAAACTTTGTAATTTTATGAGGTCCCATTTGTCAATTCTTGATCTTAGAGCATAAGATATTGCTGTTCTGTTTAAGAACTTTCCCCCTGTGCCCATGTCCTCAAGAGTCTTCCCCAGTTACATTTCTGTTAGTTTCAGTGTGTCTGGTTTTATGTGGAGGTCCTTGGCCCACTTGGAGTTGAGTTTAGTACAAGGAGATAAGAATGGATCAATTTGAATTCTTCTGAATGCTGACCTCCAATTGAACCAGCACCATTTGTTGAAATGGCTATCTTTTTTCCACTGGATGTTTTCAGATCCTTTGTTGAAGATCAAGTGACTATAAGTGTGTGGGCTCATTTCTGGGTCTTCAATCCAATTCCATTGATCCACCTGCCTGTCACTGTACCAATACCATACAGTTTTTTAACACTATTGCTCTGTAGTATTGTTTGAGTTTCGGGATACTGATTCCCCCAGAAGTTCTTTTATTGTTGAGAATAGTTTTAGCTATCCTGGGTTTATGTTACTCCAGATGAATTTGAGAATTGCTCTTTCTAACTCTATGAAGAACTGAGTTGGGATTTTGATGGGGACTGCATTGAATCTGTATATTGCTTTTGGCAAGAGGGCCATTTTTACTATATTGTTCCTGCCAATCCATGAGCATGGAAGATTTTTCCATTTCTGAGGTCTTTTCCAATTTCCTTCTTCAGAGACCTGGAGTTTTTTGTCATACAGATCTTTCACTTGTTTGGTTAGAGTCACACCAAGATACTTCATATTGTTTGTGGCTCTTGTGAAGGATGTCATTTCCCTAATTTCGTTATAAGCCTGCTTACCCTTTGAGTATAAGAAGGCTACTGATTTGCTTCTGTTGATTTTATAACCAGCCACTTTGCTGAAGTTGTTTTTCAGCTGTAGGAGTTCTCTGGTGGAGTTTTTTGGGTCACTTAAGTATATGATCATATCATCTACAAATAGTGATAGTTTGAGTTATTCCTTTCCAATTTGTATCCCTTTGACCTCCTTATGTTGTCTAATTGTTCTAACTAGTACCTCAAGTACTATATTGAAAAGATATGGAGAGAGGGGGCAGCCTTGTCTAGTCCCTGATTTTAGTGGGATTGCTTTAAGTTTCTCTCTATTTAGTTTGATGTTGTTTACTGGTTTGCTCTATATTACTTTTACTGTGTTTAGATATCAGCGTTGAATTCCAGATCTTTCTAAGACTTTTAGCATGAAAGGATCCTGAATTTTGTCAATAGTGTTTTCAGCATCTAATGAAATGGCCATGTGGTTCTTTTCTTTGAGTTTATGTAGTGGATTGCATTGATGGATTTACATATATTGAACCATCCCTGCATCCCTCCGATGAAGACTACTTGATCATGGTCAATGATGATTTTGATGTGTTCTTAGATTCAGTTGGCAAGAATTTTATTGAGTATATTTGCATCGAAGTTCATAAGAGAAATTGGCCTGAAGTTTTCTTTCTTTGTTGGATCTTTGTGTGGTTTTGGTATCAGCATAATTGTGGCTTCGTAGAATGAGTTGGGTAGTGTTCCTTCTATTTCTATTTTGTGGAATAGCTTGAAGAGTATTGGTGTTAGGTCTTCTTTGAAGGTCTGATAGAATTCAGCAATAAAACCATCTGGTCCTGTGCTTTTATTGGTTTGAAGCCTTTCTATAACACCTTCTATTTCTTTAGGGGTTATGGGACTGTTTAGATGATTTATTTGATCCTGATTTAATTTTGGTATTTGTTATCTGTCTAGGAAATTGTCCATTTCCTCCAGATTCTCCAGTTGTGTTGAGTATAGGCTTTTGTATTAGGATCTGATGATTTTTTTAAATTTCCTCAGTTTCTGTTGTTTTATCTCCCTTTTCATTTCTAAATTTGTTAATTTGGATACTGTCTCTGTGCCCTTTGGTTAGTCTGGCTAAGGGTTTATCTATCTTGTTGATTTACTCAAAGTACCAGCTCCTGCTTTTGTTGATTCTTTGTATGGTTCTTTTTGGTTCCACTTGACTGATTTCAGCCCTAAGTTTGATGATTTCCTGTTTTCTACTCCTCTTGTATAAATTAGCTTGTTTTGTTCTAGGGCTTTCAGATGTGCTATTAAGCTGCTAGTATGTGCTTTCTCCAGTTTCTTTTTGGAGGCACTCAGGGCTATGAGTTTTCCTCTTAGCACTGCTTTCATTGTGTCCCATAGATTTGGGTATGTTGTCCCTTCATTTTCATTAAATCCTAAAAAGTCTTTGATTTCTTTCCTTATTTCTTCTTTGGCCAGGGTGTAATTGAGTAGATTATTGTTCAGCCTCTATGTGTATGTGGGCTTTCTGTTGTTTTTGTTGCTATGGAAAACCACTCTTACTCCATAGTGATCTGATAGGAGGCATGGGGTTAGTTCGATCTTCATATATTTGTTGAGGTTTGTCCTTTGACCAATTATATGATCAATTTTGGAGTAGGTACCACGAGGTGCTGAGAAAAAGATGTATTCTTTTGCTTTAGGATGAAATGTTTTATATATATATATATATATATATATATATATATATATATATATATATGTGTGTGTGTGTGTGTGTGTGTGTGTGTGTGTGTGTGTGTGTGTGTGTGTGTATGTGTGTGTATGTGTGTGTGTATGTGTATGTGTGTGTATGTGTATGTGTGTGTGTGCGTGTGTGTGTGTGTGTGTGTGTGTGTGTGTTTGTTAAATCCAATTGATCCAAAGCTTTAATTAGTTTCATTGTGTCCCTGTTTAATTTCTGTTTTCTGATCAGTCCATTGAGGAAAGTGGAGTGTTGAAGTCACCCCCAATTATTGTGTTAGGTGCAATGTGTGCTTTCAGCTTCAGTAAGCTTTCTTTTATAAATGAGGGTGCCCTTGCATTTGGAGCATAGATGTTCAGAATTGACAGTTATTCTTGGTGGATTTTTCCTTTGACCAGGAAGAAGTGTCCTTCTCTGTGTCTTTTGATGACTTTATATTGAGAGTCAATTTTATCTGATATTAGAATGGCTACTCCAGCTTGTTTCCTGGGACCATTTGCTTATAAAATTGTCTTCTATTCTTTTACTCTAAGGGAGTGTTTGTCTTTAACACTAAGGTGTCTTTCCTGTATGAAGCAAAATGTAGGGTCCTGTTTTCATAGCCAGTCTGTTAGTCTATGTCTTTTTATTGTGGAATTGAGTCCATTGATATTAAGAGATATTATGGAATAGTGATTATTACTTCCTATCATTTTTTATGTTATTTTTATATTTGAGTGTTTATCTTCTTTGGGGTTTGAGGAAAGAAAGTTACAATATTGCTTTTTTTCAGGGTGTAGTTTCCCTCCTTGTATTGGCGTTTTCCACCTATTATCCTTTGTAGGGCTGGGTTAGTGGAAAGATATTGTGTAAATTTGATTTTGTCATAGAATATCTTGGTTTCTCCCTCTATGGTGATTGAGAGTTTTGCTGGGTATAGTAGTCTTGGCTGGCATTTGTATTCTCTTAGAGAGTGCATGAGATCTTTCCAGGATTTTCTAGCTTTCATGGTCTCTGGTGAGAAGTCTGGTGTAATTCTCATAGTTCTTTCTTTATATGTTACTTTTTCTCTTATTGCCTTTTATATTCTCTTTGTTTAATACATATGGGGTTTTGATTATCATGTGATGAGAGGTATTTCTGTTATGGTCCAGTCTGTTTGGAGTTCTGTAGGCTTCTTGTATATTCATGGGCATCACTCTCTTTAGGTTAGGGAAGTTTTCTTCCATAATTTTATTGAAGATATTTGCTGGCCCTTTAAGTTGTAAATCTTCAATCTCATCTATACCTATAATCCTTAGATTTGGTCTTCTCATTGTGTCCTGGATTTCCTGGATATTTTGGGTTATAAACTTTTTGCATTTTGCATTTTCTTTGACTGTTGAGTCAATGGTTTCTATGGAATCTTCAGCATCTGAGATTCTTTCTTCTATCTCTTATATTATGTTGTTGATATTTGCATCTATGGCCCCTGATTACTTCCCAATGTTTTCTATCTCCAAAGTTGTCTCCCTTTGTGATTTCTTAGTTGTTTCTACTTCTGTTTTCAGATCCTGGATGGTTTAGCTCAGTTTCTTCACTTGTTTCTTTGTGTTTTCCTGTAATTCTTTAAGATATTTTTGTATTTCTTCTTTCATGACTTCTACCTGTTGACCAAGTTCTCCTGTATTTCTTTAAGAGATTTATGCATGTCATTCTTGTGTTTCTCTAACAGCATCTCAGTGATTTTAAATCCAAATCTTGTTTCTCTGGTGTGTTGGGGTATCCAGGACTTACTGTTGTTGGAGTATTGGGTTCAGATGCTGCCATATTGCCTTGATTTCTGGTAATAACATTCCTACATTTGCCTTTTGCCATCTGGTTATCTCTGGTGTTAGTTGGTCTTGTTGTCACTGGCTGGTGCTTGAACCTCCTGTCAGCACATAAGGCTATTTCTGCACCGTTGGATGACTGGGTTTCCCCTGGCACAGATTGCTGATGTGCTGCCCTTTTCTTGGGTGCCTTTGGAGCCCTGGTGTGTCTTGCCCCAGGAAATGTTATACTCGGGTTGTCTCTGTGACCCTGGTGCTGCCTGTCTGCTCTGCCAGGGAGTGAAGATGGTGGATGCTGCTGGGACCTTTTCCAAGTGCTGATCACTCTGCAGGGCAAAGGACCCCTGTGAGGGCTGGCTCACAGATGGCCTGCTGAGCCTCCCAGGTCCTGTGTATAGGCAGAAGCCTGAGAGGCTGAGACCCAAGATATGTTAGACTTGGGCTATGTCTGTGTACATGGTGCTGCCTGTCAGATTTATCTGGCATCCAGGAGCCAAGATGTTGGCGAGCCCTTCTCTATAGTTCATTTAAAAGGATAAATTTGAAGCATGGCAGCAAGATGGCATAAAAACCATTGTGTTCATAGTTCAACTTTCACTTACTAACAAACCAAATTATTTGAAATACTTACAGCAATAAAATATCATTATCAGCATATATTGATATTATAGGCTACAAAAGGAGGATACTGTTATTTAAAGTTTTAGGTCCAAACTGGAAATCAGCTGAAATCCTCAGCTTTGAATAATATAATTTAATCTTCTTTGAATAATATGATATAATTTTCTAATGTGGCAGAATTACTTTCTTTTATTAATAAAGTTGATAGTACATTTTTATCCTTTGTAGATAACTGAACTTTCTGTGAAGATTAATGCCGCACTCACTTTATTTACTTCATGGAGAAGGCACTATTACACTGAGCTCAGGAATCATTGCTAGCAAGTGTTATTACATCCTAGAACCTACATCTTAATTCACCTGTGGATAACTGAATTAAATAGTGACAATATGAAGCAAATCTGTTTCCTAAGTTTGACCATTATAGCAGCATATGAATTAAAAATGTATCATAATCACATGATCAGAAAATTGAGATTTTATTGGTTTTGTATTTCTTTACTGGGATTTATAGGGACATGTACATTTCTCTTTAAATAAATAATAAACAAATTTCACAGCTCATATTTTTGTGTCCTTAGTATACTTCATTTTCTTATGTTTGCACCTTAAAATGAATTTTATAAGGTCTAGCTATGATCTGTAGATTCATTTGTTTCAAAAATTGAAAAGAAACTGAATAACAATGAGTCCTGTTTAGACTTTATATTTTGTTGCTTCTGTTTGTCTATTTTTTATATTTATTTTGCTTTTGACCCCTTCCCTCCATATTCCAGAACCCTACACCAAGCTTACACTTAATTATTAATAATTCATGAGATTTATGTACTCTGATATAACTATGTGTGATAGTTTATATATCTTTAGCTGATATAAAACTATGAAGCAATATGAAATCTCATCATAACCTTTGGTTCTACTTTCACAATATTCAGCAAATAAGGTAAATATTTTCTCTCTAAACATACCAGTGGTGCACTCTACAGAATACCAATGCAGCCTGTGTTTTTCTTCTTTTCCTACACTATTGTGAAAGTAGAAAGTAAGGAGAGAAGAGAGGGAGCTATGGAGTTGCCATGCCTTGAGAAAAAATAGTCAGTATTACCACATATTCTTAGTCTGAAGCAAACCTTCAAACACAAGAAGTTTATACTATTTTATATTTTATAATCAATTTTCTATTTACTTTTACCTGTAATTTATTAAGCTCCACTTTTCCAGTCTTTTAGGGATTAAGAGCTTTAAAGTGGATGATTTATAGCCACTTGTATTTATTTTACTGAAAACTGAAGCAGTGTCTTCATACATTTTAAGAAAATGAAGATATGTAGAACATAGGATAGAATGAATTCAAATTTGACTTCACACACCTCTTAGAGACTGGAAAGCAGCTTTATAGGCCTTCTGACTTCTAGAATCTCTGTAGAAAAGTCCAATGTAAGTTTTATAGGTCTGTCTTTGTAAGTTATGTGTCCTTTTCCCTTACAATTTTCTTTGTTCTATATATTTTGTGTTTTAATTATTATGTGATGGGTGAATATTATTTTCTGGTTCAATCTATTGGCTGTTCTATAAGCTTTATGTAATTTTATAGGCATCTTTTTCATTAGGTTGAGGAAACTTTATCCTATGATTTTCTTGAAACTATTTTCTGGGCCTTAGGACTGGAAATCTTCTTCAATTCCTATTATTCTTAGGTTTGCACTCTTTATGATTCCCTAGATTTCCTGAATATTTTTTATCAGTAATTTTTTAGATTTAACATTTTCTTTGCCTGATGTATGAATTTCTTCTATTGTATCTTCTACATCTAATCTTTCTTCTTCTTCTTCTTCTTCTTCTTCTTCTTCTTCTTCTTCTTATTATTATTATTATTATTATTATTATTATTTTGTTGGTGATGCTTTTGTCTGTAACTCCTGGTCTCTTACATAGGTTTTTTATCTCCATGTGTCTTATTTAGGGTTTTACTGCTATAAACAGATTCCATGGCTAAGGTAACTCTTATAAGTATGACATTTAATTGGGGCTGTCTTGCAGGTTCAGAATTTCAGTCCAGTATCATGAAGACAGGAGCATGGGAGCATCCAGGCATCCAGGCATCCAGGCATCCAGGCATCCAGGCATCCAGGCATCCAGGCATCCAGGCATCCAGGCATCCAGGCATCCAGGCATCCAGGCATCCAGGCATCCAGGCATCTAGGCATCCAGGCATCCAGGCATCCAGGCATCCAGGCATCCAGGCATCCAGGCATCTAGGCATCCAGGCATCCAGGCATCTAGGTATCCAGGCAGGCATGGTGCAGCAGGATCAGAGAGTTCTGTATCTTCATCTGAAGGCTGCTAGAAGACTGGCTTTCAGCCAGCTAGAAGAGAATCTTAAAGCCCATGCCCACAGTAACACCACCTACTCCAACTCGGCTATACCTCCTAAATAGTGCCACTCCCTGGGCCAAGCATATACAAACCATCATACCAGGATTCCCTCAATTTGTGTTTCTTTTAGTACCTCTATTTTAATTTTTAGTTCTTTTATATATTTTTTTCATATTTTTCACCTGTTTGGTTGTTTTTTTTTTAATTTCTTTTAGGGATTTATTAATTTCCTCTTGAAAGGCCACTATCATCTTTATAAGATTGGATTTATGATGATTTTCTTGTGCTTCAGTTGTGTTAGGATATTCAGGGCTTGCTGTAGTAAGACAGCTGGGCTCTGGTGGTACCGTCTTGCCCTGAATCTTCTTATGCTGGCCTTTAGCCATCTGATTGTCTCTAGTCCCAGAAGGTCTCCAGAAATGCAGGCAGGATTGTGGGCTATTTGTTCCATTTGCATGCAGGCTTCTGGGAATACAGGCAGGGTTGTGGCCTAGAAAATGGAGTTCAGGAGATTGAGGGCATTTTGCTGCTGTTGAATTTGACATAAGGTGACCTGGCAGGGAATGGTCTTGGGGCAGGATCCTACACAGGTGCCAGATGGCCTCCAGGAGTGCAGGCTGAGATGTGCTCTGGAAAATGGAGCTCAGGGGATAGGGAGCAGCTCAGTGTTGCAGAGACTACCCCAGAGTACCAGGAAGGAAGGGAATTGGGAAAGAGGGGTCTCACCTGGCAGACTCAGATCCAGGCAGGGCTCCAGTATTTCAGGAAGAACTTTGGATTAGAAAACAGAGCACAGATGATCCAGAGTAGTTTGTCCCTTTTGGGTATGCTCCAAGGGAACCTAATAGGCAAGGGCTTGGGGTATAGGGAGTGTCCTCCCTTGACATCCCTGGTGTCAGTAAGTATCCATGAATACAGGCAATTTACGATTCTTAATTTAATATGAATGGAATGTCTGTAAAGGTTTATGATCAGTGATAATGGTACCACCTACACCATTCTCAGATGTGGACATCTAGTATGAAATACACAACAGGACTTGACTATCAGCAAATTTAGAAAGGGCTTGAGAAAATGGACCATGTATGTACTCTGTAGATATTGTGTAGTCAAATAGTTCTTTACCTTGTTTTTCTGCCATATATAGATTATTCCGTGTAGTATATCTCAGATTATAGCACATTTGAGGTACTTAGCTATTGTACACTACTGTGAACCTCTAGAAGTATAGACTTAAGGATGTGTATATGGATATTCATCCATATCTTAAGGATAGAACTCTCACTTATCTGCATCATAATAAATCTACTGAGTGGAAAACTTTGAGATATCTAGAGCAATATTAGAGATACATGGTCAAGGATAGAACAGACTAAAAAGAAAGTTTACAAAAAGATTTCAAATATTTCATGAAACATAATTTTTTGGTACAGATGCCCTTATTTTAAGTTTAAAAGAATAATTCTTATTATGTATATGTCTATTTATAGGTCATTATATGTATTTATTTTGTTGTAAAAATGTTATGATTTTTCTCACCAGTTGATAAGATGAATAGTAATAGCATCAATATACTAATTTTATAAAGGAAATAAAATTTTCAAAAATATTTTCAAGAGAACTTTATTATATTAGTGATTTTTCTTGTTTTAAATTTTGTTATTTGTGCTCTCTATGTGTGTGTTTTTGCATGTGGGAGGTATATATACTTGTATATGTGTTTGTGTAAAGTAATAAAAATATTGAATTACATATCTGGTTCTCGAACCAAAGTAAGAAATATGAGCATTGCTATAAAAGTACAGAGAACCATAATAATCTGGAATAGTTGAAAAGTATGGCTTTTGGCCATAACTTAGTGATTCCTGTTCTAGAATTTATAATGTATAAATAGAAGAAAGAGGCTCAGATAACCTGAATGAAAGATGGCTAGCCTGGCTTTTTTAAAAAAAAAACTATTTTGCTGTCCCTAAAAATTTGGGGAATGAGAGAGTAATGGTGAAAATCTACTGAATGTGGTACACTTGTAAACTGATTTGGATTAAAGAATTATTGATCTCTCTGATACTACAGAGCCTGTCTGTAATAAGTAGACAACAACTTAAATGACTCCTGCTCAGTGCCACATGGCACAGGTGTGGCATGGCACTCCTGAGACAACCCCAGACATGCAGAGGTACCAGGCACCACTAAGATGATCAAGTAAGTAGTAGAGGGATGGGAGACAAAGACCAGAAGGATGTGTGCACAATTAAGAGAGGAGGAAATGGAGAATCAAAGATGGTGAAAAACAGCCTAATGTACGTACACAGAGATGCCACCTAAGGCAATGGTGAGGTGCTGGACTGTGTTGCTGTCAACAACCATATCTTCTGTCACCTGGGAATCATGGGAAAGCTGACCCCAAAGGCCTGAGAGCAGGACAAATGCCCACATATCTTGCCAGCTGCAGTACTTGTAGAGGTACTGGCACCTCTTCCAGGAAGCACTGGTTACTAGGGTTAAGGTTGGCTGGCCTGAGGACATGACCATGGGAAAATAAGCCTTGCCACTCATCTACCTCTCTACCCACAACAATCTGGACCTGAGTTCATAAAAGTGGAGAGAACAGGCCCTGCGCCACACCTGGACAGCACAATATAGCTGGTCATGTTGACATGGGCACAGATGAGCCAGTCCTGAGAGTGTAAGAGCAAGAGATCAGGATCTACCCATTGCTTGCTGCAGAAGTGGATGAGCAAGCCTGAGCAGTGCCTGAGAGTGTGTCTTAATTTTGTAGGTGCAGGAGAGCTGGTAGAGTGATCTGCTCACCTACAATGCAGGCACAGATCCAGGTCTTTGAGTTGGTCCACACCAACATCTACCCCATCTATGCATGGCTGGAGTATGTGAACAGGTGTGCCATATAGATATAAAGCCCCAAGATGTCCAGGACACAGGGCAGCAACAGAATAGAAGAGACGAGTCATAGTGAGGACCTATTTATTGATAGAGTAGAAGAAGCCAGAGGTCTCAAACCAGATGAAAGGCTCATTGCGAGCAAAGAAGTGGGTATTAAAGGGCATACTGTGGGACACACTGATACACTACAACTTCCAGGAGATTTTTTCATTTTACATTTGTGAAGGAAGATTGCAATGGCAGAGGGTGGGTACAAAGGATTGGGGAGATAAGTGGGAATGGGGTGCAAAGAAAGGTAAATAAAGGTCAATAAAAGGTAAATAAAAATAATAACTTGACCTTGTCTTTTCAGAATACTGCAGTCAAGAAATTTTACTTATTAATTTTTAAACAATGTTTGAATACAATTATTTATTTTGTACTGAATTTTGGTTAAGTTGTAAAACAGTCTGAATGCACAGGAGAAATGAGAAAAGGAGCTTTAGAGTGACCTAACAAAGAGGATGTTCATTGGAAGGCGATGCTGTAAGATTTAAAGATAGAATGAGAGATGAAGGCGACTCAGTCAGCCTAGCTAAATCAATGTAAGAGACCAGAAATCAGAGCTCATAGTGCCAGCACAGATAGCACTGGGATGGAGAAAACCAACAAGAGCTTTGTCTGGATCAGAATAGGTCCTGGAATGAGAAGCCTTGGTATGGTGCTGCCTCTAATAATGTCCCTATGGTCACTAAACCAGAGCTTTTGGTACTGAGAACATACAAGTCATCAGCCCAGCTTAGGAAGATCTGGGGCTATACTAACTCATTCCCCAGATATAGGTTTCTTGTTACTTGCTGTTTCTCCTGGCCATGGTATTCTGATTCGTGGCGGCTTCTTCCTCCTCTGTCTTCTTCTCTTCCTTCCCTTTCTCTACCTACAACATAGTCACTTGAACCTCCAGTCCCACTTTTCTCCCTCTGCTGGCCAATTACGGGCTCTAACCATTTATTGACCAGTTAAATTGGAGAGAAGATTCAAATGGTATCACCTTGAGTATCTGAGAATCTGCAACCACATCCGGAGGAACCAGTATTTATTATTAGAATATAAGCAGCATCCAATCAAGCAATTACATTGCCACCTTTTTGTCTAAATACAAAGACTCGTTCTCGCTCCTTTTTCACTATCTGAAACTATGTGTATATATATGGTTATTTTATTTATTTAGATTTGAAATGTCATCTGCCCTCCCAGTTTCCCCTCCAAAAACCCCCCATTCCATCTCCTCTCTCCTTTGTCTCTATGAGGGTGCTCCTTCACCCACCCATTTCTGCTTCACCACTTTAGCATTCCCTTACACTGGGGCATAAAGCCTCTACAGGACCAAGGGCTTCACCTGCCACTGATGCCAGATAAGGTAATTCTCTGCTACATATTTAGCTAGAGCCATGGGTTCCTCCATGTGTACACTTTGGTTGGTTGTTAAGTTCCTGAGAGCTCTGGGTGGTCTGGTTAGTTGACATTGCTGTTCTTCCTATGGGGTTGCAGTCCCCTTCAGGTAATAACAACACATAGGTACATGGACCATAGTATTTATCTGAGATCAGACTTAAAGGTAACATTTCAACAGGGTTTGCGAACTAAAACTGTTTTAAAATTAAGTTATTTCTTCACTGCTGTCTTCCAACATTTGCACCTTTACAAATTTAGGTACAGAGAAAGACTATCTGCTTTAGTGTTGCATGTGGTGATTTTTTTCTACATTTAATTTGCATTAACACTACTGGACCAAGATTTAACTCCATTAAAGTACATTATAATGAGTCACATCATCCTGTTCACATAGACCCCAGTGTATCTTTAATTTATTCCTTTCTACTATTCACAATATTTCTTTTCCTAATAATGCTTTGTCATGTTCAGCAATTTCTGTAATCAATCTGTTCCATAACCACTATTTCCCTTTTAACCTGAAAAATGTGTAACTTCACATTATCTGGAATCAATTTTGAAAATGTAAATTGTTTTATATACTATTCACAATGGAGAAATATAAGAAAAGTTTCACGGTATAGGGAGATTGGAGTTTCTCTAAACCCAGATGATGAATACATTTTCTTCATGATACTTTATTATTTTTCAAATATTACTGTGCTGCTCAGACATACTATGAATCTAAATGGGGAGCATATTGCATGCTTTGTTTCTGTCAGACTAAGTGAAATTACTCTGTGATAAAATATCACTACGCACAAAAATAAATTTCATTTTTGTACATGTCGTATATAAATGTTAAAGCAGTTACTCTTCTGAACTTAGCTATATATGTTAAGCACCCCCCTCAAAGAAGAAAATGCTGAGAGAACACGAACATTACCATTGGGAATTTTTAAAACATTCATATGTCCTTTCCAACATAATCTTGAAAGATTTGCGTTGATTTGAAAGATTTCATTATGAACCATTTATTCTAGACCCCTTGGGGGCATGCCACCAAACAAATATGTAGAATGTGAAAGCCATTTTATTTTACAAATCTTAGTAATTGTGTCTCCTGGCGACACCAAGGGAGTTGGAGCCTGAAAATTGTCTTTCAAATCCCTGTTACTTTCGCATACCACTTCAAGACTGAGTTGGTCACCTGAACACACCTATTTCGCCATGTTAGTATCTTTCCTAGTGGGCATAATTTTGAAGATCTCCTATTGCCATTTTGTGAATCTTAGCTCTTTGTTAACTTCATTTATAAAACCACAGCTCGTGCATGCTCAAAGGTCATTTGTTCCCAGTATTTATCACTTTCTATGTGATCTTGGTACCACTGTGAAGAACACAGTTTCTGATTCTGTTTCTCATATAATGATTCTTTCTGTTTTTCACTAAGCTTCTTTGAGAGTACTTCTCCATAAGTGAGATTTCTCCTCACTTGCACCACACCCTGACCTGTCTGCATCTACTTCCCTCATGTCTGAACACTTTAGAGATATAGTCTGTCTCCGTTACATGACAACTTTCTATTTTCCATGCTTTTGTGGTATTGACTTACAAGAGTCTAGCATGATACTTGATTGTGGTCTTTAATAAAATATATTTTTTCTGATGTATTTATTTTTAATGGATATTTTATGTATTTACATTTCAAATGTTATCACATTTCCTGGTTTCCCCTCCAGAAAGCCCCTACCCCTTCCTCCCTTCCCCTGCTTCTTATTTTTATTCGATATATTCTTTATTTACATTTTATATGATTTCCACTTTCCTGACTCCCTGCCCCCCAAAATCCCATATGCCCCTTTCCCTCCCCCTCTTCCCCCATCCACCCCTTCCTACTTCCCTGTTCTGGTATTTCCCTACACTGATGCCATGAGCCTTTCAGAACCAGGGTCCATTCCTTTCATCTTCCCAGACATCATTTGGTATATGGATTGTGTCTTGGGTATTCCAAGATTCTAGGATAACATCCACTTAGTGAGTGCATAGCATGGGTATTTTTTTTTTTTTTGAGACTGGGCTACCTCACTTAGTATGATGTTCTCCACCTCCATTCATTTGTCAAAGAATTTCATGAACTCGTTGTTTGTAATGGCTGAATAGTACTCCATTGTGTATATATACCACATTTTTGTATCCATTTCTCTATTGCAGGACATCTGGGTTCTTTCCAGCTTCTCGCTATTATAAATAGGGCTGCTATGAACATAGTGGAGTATGTATCCTTATTACATGCTGGGTAATCCTCTGGGTATAGGCCCAGGAGTGGTATGGCAGGGTCCTCCAGAAATTTATGCCCAGTTTTCTGAGGAACCACCAGACTGATTTCCAGAGTGGTTGTGCCAGCTTGCAATCCCACCAGCAGTGGAGGAGTGTTCCTCTTTCTGTACATCCTCGCCAACACCTGCTGTCTCTTAGTCATTCTGACTGGTGTGAAGTTAAGTCTCAGTGTTGTTTTGATTCGCATTTTCCTAATGACTAATGATGTTGAACATTTCTTAAGGTGCTTCTCAGCCATCTGATGGTCTTCAGGTGAAAGGTCTTTTTTTTTTTTTTTTTTTTTTTTTAGCTGTACTCCATTTTTTGATAGGGTTATTTGGTTTTCTGGGGTCTAACTTCTTGAGTTCTTTGCATATATTGGATATTAGCCCTTTGTCAGATGTAGGGTTGGTAAATATCTTCTCCTAATTTGTTGGTTGCTGATTTGTCCTTTTGACCATGTCTTTTGCATTACAGAAACTTTGTAATTTTATGAGGTCCCATTTGTCAATTCTTGATCTTAGAGCATAAGCTGTTGGTGTTCTGTTCAGGAACTTTCGCCCTGAGCCCATATCCTCCAGGGTCTTCCCCAGTTTCTTTTCTACTAGTTTCAGTGTATATGGTTTTATGTGGAGGTCCTTGATCCACTTGGAGTTGAGCTTAGTACAAGGAGATAAGAGTGGATCAATTTTCATTTTTCTGCATGCTGACCTCCAGTTGAGCCAGCACCATTTGTTGAAAAGGCTGTCTTTTTTCCAGTGGATGTTTTCAGCTCCTTTGTCGAAGATCAAGTGACCATAGATGTGTGGGTTCAATTCTGAGTCTTCCATCCTATTCCATTGATCAACTTGCCTGTCACTGCACCAATACCATGCAGTTTTTAACACTTCTCTGTAGTATTGCTTGAGGTCCGGAATATTGATTCCCCCAGAAGTTCTTTTACTGTTGAAAATAGTTTTAGCTATCCTGGGTTTTTTGTTATTCCAGTTGAACTAGAGAATTGCTCTTTCTAGCTCTATGAAGAACTGAGTTGGGATTTTAATGGAGATTACGTTGAATCTGTATATTGCTTTTGGCAAGATGGCCATTTTAACTATATTAATCCTGCCAAACCAAGAGCATGGAAGATTTTTCCATTTTCTGAGGTCTTCTTCCATTTCCTTCTTCAGAGACCCGAAGAGCTTGTCATACAATTCTTTCACTTGTTTGGTTAGAGTCATACCAAGTTACTTTATATTGTTTGTGGCTATTGTGAAGGATGTCATTTTCCTAATTTCTTTCTCAGCCTGCTTATCCTTTGAGTTTAGGAGGGCTACTGATTTGCTTGAGTTGATTTTATATCAAGGAGTTCTCCACCAGAGAACTCCTTCCCCTGCTTCTATGAGGATGCTTATACAACCACCCATCCATCCCCACATCCCCACACTGGCATTCCCCGTGAAGGCATCACACCTTCACAGGACCAAGGACCTTGCCTCCCGCTGATGTCTAACAAGGCCATCCTGTTCTACATATGCATCTAGAGCCATGGGTCCCTCCATGTGTACTCTTTGGTTGGTGGTTTAGTCCCTGGAAGATCTGGAGGGTCTGGTTGGTTGATATTGTTGTTCTTTCTATGGATTGAAAACCCCTTCAGCTCCTTCAGTCCTTTCTCCAACTCCTCCATTGGTAACCCTGTGCTCAGTCCAATGGTTGGCTACAAGCATCTGCCTCTGTATTTGTCAGGTATTGGTAGTGTGTCTCAGGAGATAGCTATATCAGGCTCCTGGCAGCAAGCACTACATGGCATCTACAATAGTGTCTGGGTTCGGGGGTCTGTATGTGGAATGTATCCCCAGGTGGGACAGTCTTTGGATGGCTTTTCCTTCAGTCTCTGCTCCACACTTTGTATTTCTTCTCTTGAGTATTTTGTTCCCCCTTCTGAGAAGGACTGAACCATCCACACTTTGATCTTCCTTCTTCTTGAGTTTCATGTGATCTGTGAATTGATGTATTTCTAAGTAATTTGTTTTTATTCTGATTAAGGCCCATGGCATCATTGTGGTTATTTTTAAGAAACAACCAATAAATAAAAAACTAATCAATCAATTGATTGAAACAATAGAACATAATACTTTTGATTTGTATTTTTTTTAATTGTATTTAAAAAAACAGAAAGACAAATCATTTGTTGTATTGAACTAAGGACCTGGCCATGCTCTGAGAATGTAAACATTCTTCTTGGTACCAAGCTGACACAGAGCTATTTTCTGATAAGAAAAAACATAATTTTTCCATAAAGAATATTATAACAATATTTACTACTTCAGGAAGTGTTCTGATTTCCTTTTTGTTGCTGTGATAACCATTCTGACAAAAAGAAATAGAGGAAAAAATAATTCACTTGGCTTATATTTGTAGGTCACAGTCCATCACTGATGGAAATCAAGGCAAACACCAAAGCTCAGCTTGAAGCAGAAATCAAAGAGGGACACTCATTGCCCAATCATTTTCTATCTTTCACATCAGCTCATGATTAGCTAGCTTTCATATACAGCTGACTCTCCTGTATCCATCAGTACTTAAACAATGTGGCAGGCCAATCTGATCTAGGCAATATGTCAGCTAACGTTTCTGTTCTCAATAACTCTATGCTATCTCAGGGTCACAATTAAAGGAGACTTGGTCTGGTAGTGGGAAACAGGTAAGGATAATACACCAGCAGTATTGCATACATATGGCATTTCTTAGATAGAAAATAAGTTGAAGAATCTTGTTTTTTAGGAAGGTTCTCATGTATGGATAATATTGAGCCCCTGAAGCTACTGAGACTGCTTTGCAAATACTGGAGTTAGAGCATTTGATACCATGTCTGGTTTAAGAAAATGAAACCACTCTTCCAAATATCAATCTCGTTTTTCCAATGAGATTTTAAATTAGCCCCCCACATTTGTATATATGAGTACTATTAGATTATTATTGTTTCACATATGTGCTCATTTGGCACTGAAGTTAGCAACTATAAGAGCAGAATGAATAGTATATTCATAATGAAACATGGAAACAACTGATGAATGGTTGTATTAAACAGTCAGGAAGAAAAAAATAGCTGTGTAAACAAGCTTTTGCTTTCTTGACTATTTTTGCCTCATGTTTAAATAAGCTTGATATTGTCTCACTTAGGCTTAATGCCATGCACACATTTTAGTTAGACTTCTTTCACATTTCTGAGAAATTCTATGTTTTTTAAAAATATTTTCAGTATTTATTCTTTTTTTAAATTAGGTATATTCTTTATTTACTTTTCAAATGTTGTCTCCTTTCCTGATTCCCCCATCCCCCAAAAATCCCATAAGCCATTTTGCTTTCCCCAATCAACCGTCCCATGCTTCCCTGACCTGGTATTCCTCTACACTACAGCATCGAGTCTTTCCAGGACCAATGGCCTCTCCTCCCTTTGGTTTCTTTCTTTTTTTATTTATTGGATATATTCTATATTTACAATTCATTTCCCTTTTTCTGGTTCCCCACCCCCAAAGGTCCCACATGCCCTTTCCCTCCCCCTGCTCCCTCATCCATCCCCTCCCACCTCACTGTTCTTTTACTCCCCCACAATGATGTTTTGGTCCATTCTAGCACCAGTGTCCACTCCTTTCTTCTTGTGAGACATCACTTGATATGTGATTTATGTCTTTGGTGTTCCAAGCTTATAGGCTAATATCCACTTATCAGTGACTGTATACCATGGGTATTCTTTTGAGACTGGGTCACCTCACTTAATATGACTTTCTCCAGCTCCATCCATTTCTCTAAGAATTTCATGAATTCATTGTTTCTAATGGCTGAATAGTACTCCATTGTGTATATATACCACATTTTTTTGTATCCATTCCTCTGTTGAGGGACCATCCTCTGCTGCCTATGTGTCTGGAACCATGGGTAACTCTATGTGTACTCTTTGGTTGATGGTTTTGTCCCTGGGAGCTCTGGAAATACTGGGTGACTCATATTGTTGTTCCTCCTGTGGTGCTGCAAACCCCTTCATCTACTTGGGTCCTTTCTCATGATCACCCACTGGGGACCCTGTGCTCAGTTCAATGGCTGGCTGAGAGTGTCCCCCTCTGTATTTGTCATGCACTAGGAGAGCCTCCCTGGTGAAAGCTATATCCATTAGGCTCCAGTCAGCCAGCACTTGTGGGAATCCACAATAGTGTCTGGGTTTTGTAACTATATATAGGATGCATCCCTGGGGTTGGAGGGTAATCTCTGGATTGTCTTTCTATTCAAACTTTTGTCTTTGCAACTCCTTCTCTGGGTAATTTTGTTTTAATCTTGTAATTTTTAGTATTAGCTTCCAAGCAACTTCAGAAAGCTACAATAGGCAATATAGCTTACACTGGATTAGTTAAACCTACCTGGTCAGTCTCTCCTAAGACTTTAAAACCCTCCCTGCACACACCATGTGGTTCTCCATGTTGATTAAGGGCCTGCTGTCTGTATTTAAAGATAAGAATTCTGATCTGTCTAACACACTTGAAGACCATTAAACGCTGGTCATTTAAACTTAGCTATAATGCTGGGTGAAATGTTGACTTCTAACTTGACCTTGGAAGAGGTCAAGGTTACATCTTATGGAGAGATCAGGTGTTTATTCACATCATGAACTTTTCTGGCATCCTGTTGGTAGCAAAATTGACAAGAGCTTTACCTTGATACTGTCTGAGGCACGAACCTTGCTAGTATCCCTACCCCAGACTTACAGATCTCACCTAGGCATATTGCAGTCTAGAATTCATGTTCTGATTGGGGAAAAGGGGCCAGAAAATGGTGGTTATCTTCAGCCAGCTGCAGCTGTCAGCTGGATTCAGAAAGTCTCTATTTCTTGAAGGCCAGTTACTCATTTTTATGGCTCTCAATGTGCACTTCAATTGGCTCTTGCTGGCTGTATTCCTAAAGCCTCAGTGGGTTCCAAATCCTGAATCTGGCATTTGGCTCCCACCAGCTGCAACTTGAACTGTGCCATTTCTAGCTCTGTCAATAACTCTGTGCCACAGATAGTTGTATTAAGTGCTTCCTTTACTTGATCTCATCCAAACCTCCTTGGTTGAGCTCAAAATGTTGACATTCAAACCTTCTTTAAGAGCTCAAGTCCTCTTCTGAGCACTCTTCAGCATTCACAGTCATCTGTATTTTGACTAATTTTCATAATTTCTACTTCATTATTTGAATACATTCCCCTCACAGAGAGCACAAGTTATAAAAGTCATGTAAGAGGGAATTTTCCAGTTAAGCCATAGAGAGACATATGTCTGTTTGAAGGTGGATATCCAGGAAGTGACTGTAATAATTACATGGCATGTGGTCCCCACCTACAGTCATAGCTTTTGAGCCTTTCCTAAGTGTGGCTGAGTTCAGACCTCACTCCAGATGGGCTGTGGACTTCTGTTACTGTCTTAGTTAGGGTTTTACTGCTGTGAACAGACACCATGACCAATGCAAGTTTTATAAAAGACAACATTTAATTGGGGTTGGCTTACAGGCTCAGAGGTTCAGTCCTTTGTCATCAAGGCAGAAACATGGCAGCATCCAGGCAGGTATGGTGCAGGAGGAGCTGAGAGTTCTCTCTCTTCAACTGAAGGCTGCTAGTGGAAGACTGACTTCCAGGCAGCCAGGGGGAGGGTCTTAAGCCCACACCCACAGTGACACACCTACTCCAACAAGGCCACACCTCCTAATAGGTTCACTTCCTGGGCCAATCATATACAAACCATCACAGTTACAAAGCTACAGAATGGCAGTTTGAGCTCTATTGAACCATTTAAAATCATAACAAAACAATACAGGCAAAACCTGTTGACTCTTGAATTTATGGTGCCATTGCAATCATACAGGTAACATCTCTTTGTGCTCAGCATGCTGGTAGCATTGACTTGTCCATGAGGACACTTGTTTTGCATCTTTTTTCCTTTTGTATTTTCCAGTACTTGTGGGTCATCTGTCTGAAAGAATTGACAAATGACAGCTCCTTCCTCATAAAACCTCCTTCTACTTGCTACTTATTTTCTGTATCTTTCCTTTTCAATTAGCAAAAGAGCTATGAGCCCATCGAATACAGGGTGTATAAAAATGTGGTAGAATAATTTCCATACTGATTTCATGAATTGAAATGTCTTGTGGAAATCATTTGAGAAATGCACCTAATATATGCAAACAGGTGATACTTCCCTATTCATAAACATTGCCACATGTATGTACGTATATACACATATATTTTTAAATTTTTGTTTTTTTTATTTCTGCGTCTTACAGAAATCTTTAATAACAACTTCAATAAAATAAAATAAGAAAGAAGGAAAGCCTATTATGAGTACTTCAGTCTTATTTGATTCAAACAGAACAATTTTTTTTAAATGTGCAGTTCACCATACCTATCACTGCGCACTCCTCTGTGCCCATCAGAGAGGCCAGGCTTGTTATTGCCACCAGACTCTGGTGCTGAGAATAAACTACTATACTCATTAGAACACGCAAAGCTGGAAATGTCTTTCAATGACTCATGTCAACAAATTACTGACTCTCCGGAAAATCTTGTTGTGTACAAGCTTAGCAAAAAGAAAGACAGATCTCAGAGAAGGAAATAATCAGTGCAGACCTACAGCTTAACAGATATTGATCTCCAGTGAGTCAGGTAACCATCAAAAGGAAAGATAATAAAAGTCAATAATTTTCTTTCCTGTCAAACTGAAAAATAAAAAGAATTATGAGAGAGACATGAAGAAAACCTGTGCAGTCCAAAGTAAGTGAGGGGAAATCATTCTTGACCTCTGTATGGGTCCATTTCTCTCAGGGAGAATCTAAGTGTTTTATTTTTTCTTTTCCTTTATAAGTCATAATGGCATTAAGTTCACTATCTAATACCACTCAAAGAGTCAACCCACTGTTTTCTTTAGAGAGTACTGACTGAATGGCTAACCTGTGAAATTTCTATAAGAGGTTACTTCAGAAAAACAATCCAACCATAGCAGGACAAGAATCCAACCTATGGAGCAAATATACAATATGTGAAAAATATACTAAATTTTAGGTAATTTTATAAGCTATTAGTTTGCTGAAACTTAACCAAAACCTCACATTAGGTGACTTTTATGAAAATGTACATAGGTGGCATTTTTTTCAGTGGCTTTGAGCAATAGTATTCTCTCTAAGAAAGTACAGAATAGTTACTTGTGTGTGAGGAATTTCATAACTTTCCCATTACTCTTCTCATGTTTTTAGAGTGATCTTTTGCTCCAGACCATAATGTATTTTCTTTCAATATAACATATGTAAGGTGAGTTTGACTAGAAAACATTCTATTTATTATAAAACATAATTGTTATGTGTGAATTTTCCTGAGTTGATATAAAGATACATCTGTTGACTCAACATAACCCACTGGCAGAGCAAAGAAATGTTACCATTAAGATCTAGGTTGGTGGACCAGTGAGCATATTGGAGATACTTATAAAAGAAGCATAGCTCAGAGGCAGCTGCATGAGCAGACCTCCCCTCCTTAAACATCCTTTAATACCTCATGTTTTCAATGTGGTCAAAAGAAGTGGTGGATACAACCTCAGGTTAGAAATCTCACCAACCTCTGACACTCCTACTCAAGAATGTTTAGTCTCCTTGATGTGACCAGTATTTGGCTCTTCTGAGGACAATTAGAAGGGTCAGCCAAATCAAAGAGCCATTCTAACAAGTCTAGTTTGTCATGTTTAGTTATAGAAATGTTATCAACTCATTCATGTGCAATGGCACCTCCAAAAACTGCCAACCTCTTCACAGTAAGCTCTTATTTTATATAGTTCTGCATGGCAGCCGACTGTGCAGTCCTAGGTGCAGAAAGTTCTCTAGTGTAAAGCAGTAGAAGCTATTGGATTCAAACAACATAAGCTAACAATGAAGCCAACTTTTAGGAGTTCTGGGCCTATGTTTTCCTCTCCATGCTTTTATCACGAATGTGCCACTAATACAGTCCAGTGGTAAGAAAGATAATTGGTTTGCTACAACCTTGTCAACAGAACTTATTGGAATCTTCTGGTTAGAAAGTCACTTTGGCCAGGATTGAGAGGATTAGATTTTTCCCACTGAAGACATACCTATCTTTGTACTGTTCTACTCATGACAATTTTATATCTAGGGCAAGGTACTATGTAGGCCATAACATTAGTGCTGCCTCATGGTTACTTATTAGGGCCATCTTCTGATTACTGGAGGAAGCAGTTATAAACGAGTTGGCAGCTGAAACAATTTTTTAAAATATAATCAATGATGCAGCAATATAAACACTTGAAGTACATGGTTCAACTTTCTGGGTTCCTAATTTATTTTTTCATTATGTAATGCTGTGACAGTGTTTACTAACATTCCACCCCACTCCAATAGAGTTGAAGAATAAAGATCAAATCTATTATGAATAGCATTCATTGAGACCAGATCTTTCATCTTCCAAGTATTGGTCTATCTGAACCAAAAAGGTAGGATTCCCACTTGTGAATTACTCATGTTCATATGTTTGTTAGTTTACAAATATTTGAAATGAAAACACACTCTTTTACATATTCAGTATTCCTCTGTCTACAGCTATTTATTCCATAAATCTCTTTGTGTATGTGTGTGTGTGTGTGTGTGTGTGTGTGTGTGTATGAGAGGGGAGAGATGTAGACAGAGACAGCGACAGAAAAAGACAGACTCCCTCAGATCTCTAATACCTGACTGTCACTGATGAACACCGGACTATTTCATATTGAAATAGTATCTTGTGTATACTACCATTTATAGAAATGCAAAGTAATATACAGAGAAAAGTTGAATAAATGTCAGTATTCATCTATACAGGGAGAAAGAATGGAAATCAGGGATTTTAAATATAAGGCAACTTCTGCAATTAAAGATTATGTTCCTTACTAAATGGCTATACTAATAATATGGTTTTCTTTGGGTGATATGTTTATTTGTCTGCATGTTTGTTTTTGAGACTTGGCTTTACTCTATAAAGAAATATGTCCTAGAATTCCCAATGTAACACTGATAGTGTTGAAGTCACTGATGTCTTTGTTCTGGCCTCCTAATTACTGGAATTATAGACATGAAGCTCAGCTACCACAGGAGGTTAGTGAACAACAGGAAAAACAACCATGAACTCTAAAAATCCACACCAAAATGTAGCCTTCATGCAAAATTGTCACATATTTTATTTTATAGCAATTATATACCAAAATATATTTTATAAGAAAGATCAAAATTGGAGATGGAACCACTGGCTTAGCTGATCGCTGATAAGTCAATAATTAGAGATACTATGACTACAGACAAATATGTGAAAGGAAACTATTGAGCATGTTTGAGAGAGAAAAATCAGAAAGATAATGTCAATATTTTAAAATAATTACTACTTTTCCAACATTAACTCTACATTATTTTATACTTACTATAGTTTTTTTTAATTTAGTGAATATTTTAATTTATTTGTTAATAAAGCAAATCTTATTTCTCTTTAAGATGTACCTGGTTAAATATAACTAAATAATAAATGACAGATAATGAATATTTTGGGTTGAAAGGTTCAAGCTCATAAGGAAGATTGGAAAGATGAAAGTACTGGGTATGGTGGGGAGAAGTAAGACAAATGGAGTATAAATAATCAATGGAGATATTTTGTGTTGTCATCTGAACAAAAAATATTAAAGAGGGACATAAAGCAGTTTCCCTGCATGACAGGATGTTTCTTTTCCTAGAAGCAGTGGTTACTGAACAATGTTCACAATCACAGAGGGGATACACCAGCACGTATTTGATCAAGGAGTTACCATTGGCCCCCAAATGATTCAGGCTTCTGTTAGTTCTCTTAGTTGTCCACAAGACCCAGTAAGTAAAACCATATTGCACAAGATAATGTGTATCCTGGTAGAAAGGTATGGGGTATGTAGGCTAGAATTGAACTAGGAACTTTTTCCTTACTGGCTAGAATTCAAACCACTTGAGGGTTCTGCAGTTATTGTTAGGTAACAAAAAATATCATATTCCTTGAGTCTTATCCAGGATGAATCTTATGAACTAGAACCAGACCCATTAGGCAAGACCTATACAATAGAGACTTGACTATTGTAGTAATGACCAAGTTTCCTTTGGTTGGATTTGAGGCTTACTCCATAGGAAAGATGGTGGAGGACCGATTCCTGGTATTTTATCCTTAGGAAAAACCCAGGCTTGGGATTTCATGGATTCAGGAAGTAACTTATTATACTTGTTGCAATTGTCTTCTGAATATCTAGAGTTATGCAAATACCCAAAAGCTACTCCAAATATTAACCAGATAATGTTTTCCTTACAATGAACTCTTTAAAAGAAGTAACTCACAGCGTCCCAAGATGCTGAGAAGTTATGGATACAAACTCAGCTAAAATTAAGACATTCACTCAACCCATTCCAAGGCTTAGCAGTGATTGTTGTGAAGGGTTGCAAACTTTCATTCTCAACATTCTTCCAGCCATTGAAATCATTTCCCCAAGTCACAAACAAGAGACACATAAAAAGGTCACTTCTCTTTACCACTGAACTATTGATAAATTTATTGGGAGAAGAAAATCATTGAAATAGTTTATCTAATGCTCAGCCCACAAAGTAAGATAGCATTTAACCCAGAGTCACATAGATAGGCCTGGTTAACTCAATGGTTCACAAAACAAAATGATTGTACTTATGAATAAGGAAGAAAGATCTGCAAGGAAAAGGGTGGTAGAGGAGGCAGGAGAGGATAGCACATGGTCAGTATGTGATGTATGCGTGTGTCTACGAATAAATCTGATTTTAGAAACACAAAATACAGATAAAAGTATGTTCGACAATTTTAATCATAATTTTTAATGGGAGTGCTTTCTGAAGATGTCCAGTAAGCCAGAATTGGGCTAGTAATAAAGGGAATTCTGAGAAATATCAGGGGTTTAACAAAGATGTTCTTGAAAAATCATCAGCTTCCAATTCTCTGAGGAACCTCCAGATTCATTTCCATAGTGATTGTACCAGTTTGCAGTCCCACCAGCAATAGAGGAGTGGTCCTCTTTCTCTACATCCTCGCAAATATGTGTTGTCACCTGAGCTTTTAATGATAGCCATTCTCATTGGTATAAGGTGGAGTCTCGGGGTCCTTTTGATTTGCATTTCTCTGAACACTAAGGACTTTGAACATTTCTTTAGTTGCTTCTCAGCCATTTGATATTCCTCTGTTGTAAATTCTCAGTTTAGTTCTATATCCCATTTTTTGATTGGGTTGTTTGGTTTCTTGGTAGCTAACTTCTTGAGTTCTTTATATATTTTTGATATTAGCCCTCTATCAGATGTTGTGTTAATGAAGACTTTTTCATAATCTGTAGGTTGTGGATTTGTCTTATGGACTATGTCATTTGCCTTACAGAGCTTTCTGGTTTCATGAGGTCTTATTTATCAATTCTTGATCTTAGAGCCTGCACTGTTGGACTTCTCATTAGGAAAATTCCCCCTGTGCCAATGAGTTCAAGGTTCTTCCCCACTTTCTCTTCTATTAGATTCAATGTATCTGGTTCTCTGTTGAGGTTCTTGACCCACTTGTACTTTAGGTTTGTGCAAGGTGACAAATATAGGTCTATTTTCATTTTTCTACATACAGACAACCAGTTAGACCAGCACCATTTCTTGCAGATGCTTTCTTTTTTCCATTGTATATGTTTGGCTTCCTATGACAGAAGAGTGGATACAGAAAAAGTGGTTCATTTACACAATGGAATACTACTCAGCTATTAAGAATGAGGACATACTGAGTTTTGCAGGCAAATGGATGGAACTAGAAAATATCATCCTGAGTGTGGTAACTCAGACACAAAAGGACATGCATAGTATGTACTCACTAGTAAGTGGACATTAGCCAAAAATATTTATAGAATACCCAATATACAGTCCAAAGAACTCAAAAAGATCATCGAGCTAAAGGGCCCATGTGAGGATACCTCAGTCTCACTTGAGAGGGAGAAAAAAGTAATCAAAAATGGGTAGGGAGGGAAGGAGAGAGGGAGGGGCCTCGGAGGGAAAGTGGGAAGGAACGGTAGGGGAAGGAGAAAACTCATCTGGTATTGGGTGAGGGAAGTACTAAAGCCCTGAGAGCCAGCAGAAAGAATTGAAACAGGCAACTTTGGGAGGTAGAAGGTTGGGTGAATCCTCCAGAATGCATCAGAGACTTGGGAGCTGAGAGACCCTCAGAACTCAAAAGGAGTTCTTAGATAAAAAGCCTGACAGTAGGGAGAGGGAACTTATAGTGTCCACCTTCAGCAGGAAGGTAGGTCATCAAATGAAGGAGGGAGTTGCCATACCACAGTCAAAACTGACCCATAATTGTCCCTGTCTGAGAGAACTGCAGAGATGGAAATGGAGAGAAGTCTGAGAAAAAGGAGGTCCAGCCACAGTGCAAACTGGGATCCAGATCAAGGGAAAGTCCTAAGGCCAGACACAATTACTGAGGCTATGGAGAGCTCACAAAATGGCACTATCATGACTGCCCTCTGAAAGACCAAACAAGCAGCTGAAAGAATCAGATGCACATATTTGCACACATCAATGGACAGAAGCTGCTGACTCCTGTTGTTGAGCTAGGGAAGGCTGAAAGAAGCTTAGGAGGAGGGTGATCCTATAGGATAATCAGCTGTCTCAACTGGATCCCTGAGATCTCTCAAACACTGGACCACCAATCAGGCAGTATACACCAGCTGATAAGAGCCCCCAACACATATACAGCAGAGGAATGATGGGTCTTGGTTCAGTCAGAGAAGATGCACCTAACCCTCAAGGGACTGGAGGCCCCAGGGAATTTAGAGGTCAGGTGAGGTGGGGGGGCATCCTTGAGGAGGAAGGGAATGGGGAGGAGGTATGGGATGTGGAACAGTCTGAGGGTCGACCTGGGATGGGGGGAATAAAGTCTGGAGTGTAACACAAATAAATCAATTAGTTTTTAAGAAAAGAAATTTTCGACAAATAGATTGGTAAGCTTTGTTAAGCACCCTGGTCTGATTTATTTCTTCAACTGTAAATTTAAAAAAAATAATCATTTTCAAGGAGAACTAAAAGTGAAAATCCAGATTTGGACTCATCTTTTTATCATTTACATTCACAAGATCACACTTACTTTCACATCGCCAAGAGGACCTTCCCTATGCATTTTTATTCCAGAACAGTTATCTCCCTTTGGAATTATTAGGACTTGACAGCTGTATATAAAATTGAAATAATGGGCTTTGGCATCTGAGAGTGCCTTCATCTTCTTTCATCAATATAGCTATAATAATTGAAAATGTCATGTTAAAAGGATTGCAAGCTACAGACATCTGTCACTTATAATCATAAAAATTTAGCTTTGATTGCTAAATGTATGCATCATTTGGAAGCCTATTATAGACGCATAGTTAGTCTCACTGCTTAGGAACGTGTGTGTTGTTTTAAAATAATTATTTGTAAATAGTTAAATATGATTCCAATTTACAAAGAAAATTGAAATTGAAATATTATAATTGGAAATACATGTTACTTGCCTGTTTGCGGTCTAATTATGGCATGATACTTGAATTTTTTGTTGACTTGAATTTAGGTTTTAAGTAAGTTATATTTCTATGGGACCTGGAAGAGAAGAGCTATTCTTTGTTCCTGGTCTCTAGGTATACAGATATCAAAATACAATAACTATAATAATAATTCAGTATTCCAAGTAACCCTTTGATAGTTTCATAAATGTTTTAACATAATTTACTTAATATTTCCATTATTTTGTTTTTCTAGCAAAAAATATTATTACTGAAATTATTGTTCTACTTTTATTACTGGTGCATAAAATGTAATTCATTGTTAAATGCTCCAAATCTTTATATTCAAAACATTTTTAGAATTTATACAAGTTTTAACTGTCTGCTCATGAAAAATTTTGAATCCCATACTGTCAGTTGCGATATAGGAAAATAATGGTAAATATATATTTCATTTTTAATGTTAAAGCTTGAATTGTTATCTTTTATCTTAGAGTGGTGGTAATGTGTACTTTCTTTTTTTTATTGGATATATTCTATATTTACAATTCATTTCCCTTTTTCTGGTTCCCCACCCCCAAAGGTCCCTCATGGCATTTTCCCTCCCCCTGCTCCCTCATCCATCCCCTCCCACCTCCCTGTTCTTGTACTCCCCTACAATGATGCTTTGGTCCATTCTAGCACCAGTGTCCACTCCTTTCTTCTTGTCAGACATCACTTGGTATGTGATTTATGTCTTTGGTATTCCAAGATTCTAGGCTAATATCCACTTATCAGTGACTGCATACCATGGGTATTCTTTTGAGACTGGGTCACCTCACTTAGTATGATGTTCTCCATTTCCATCCATTTCTCTAAGAATTTCATGAATTCATTGTTTCTAGTGGCTGAATAGTACTCCATTGTGTATATATACCACATTTTTTGTATCCATTCCTCTGTTGAGGGACACCTGGGTTCTTTCCAGCTTCTAGGTATTATATATAAGGCTGCTGTGAACATGGTGGAGCATGTATCCTTATTGCATGCTGGGGAATCTTCTGGGTATATTCCCAGGAGTGGTATGGCTTGGTCCTCCAGAAGTATCACATCCAGTTTTCTGAGGAACCGCCAGACTGATTTCCAGAGTGGTTGTAACAGCTTGCAGTCCCACCAGCAGTGGAGGAGTGTTCCTCTTTCTCCACATCCTCGCCAACACCTGATGTCTTCTGAGTTTTTAATCTTAGCCATTCTGACTGGTGTGAGGTGAAATCTCAGGGTTGTTTTGATTTGCATTTCCCTAATGACTAATGATGTTGAACATTTTTTAAGGTGTTTCTCAGCCATCCGAATTTCTTCAGGTGAAAAGTCTCTGTTTAGCTCTGTACCCCATTTTGGTGACTATACCTCTGTCTCCTGGAATGTTATTTAAGTACTTCCACATGTTTTACTTAGGTTAGTTACTGCACAATGTAGAGATAAGAGGGTATCTATATATTTGAAACACTGATGCCTTATAGAAAGTATTTTAAATATGATGTAAATCATTTATTCTTTTTTATAAGGTGTATCTTCAGGTTGGTTGGTTTTTTTGAGGGAGGGATCAGAACCTTTTTAGTTCTGTACTTTACCATTCATTTAATTTGGTATGTGTTTCCTGAGACTTTTATAATATCCACAAACTCAATGTCAAGACTAACATCATAAATATTCCCCACATTTTCTATCAAAATTAGAGAACATCCTACTTTATTTTGCATAAACCCTTATTCCATTTTAAGTTGATATTTGTTCATAGTTTAAGATCACTGTTATACTATCTGAGAATGCCAACTTGATACAAATAGTGTAATGTTAAAAGAGAAAAATCTAAATTGAGAAATTTTCTCCATCAAATTGATCTCTGGGCATGTATTCAGGGCTGTTTTCCTAATGTGTGTGTGGGAGGGACACAACCCACTGTGGTCAGTACTGTCCTTGAGAGGATGAAACTGGGATATCCAATTAAACAGATTTTGGTAATTGAATTTTGTTGATTTTTAACTTATCTGTATGTGTGATCTCCAGGTTAAGGCGGAGACCTATGATAAGGGAGGTCCCCAAGAATCAGTGGGGGTAACCTTAGCAGTGATCTCTATATTGGGTATGTGGAACCTGAAGTGGCTACCTCCTTTAGCCAGAAAGTAAGCCCAGTGGAGCGATAGACATCAACCAAATTACAAAATTTTCAACCCCAAATTTATCCTATTTACAAAAATTTTAGGAACAGGAAAGGGAGCAGAGATTGAGGGAATGGCTATCTTATAACAAACCCAACATGAGACCCATGGCAAGCACCAATCCCTGACACTATTAATGATATTCTGTTATGCTTACAAACAGGAGCATGTTGTCCTCTGAGAGGGTGCACCCAGCACATGACTCAGTCAGAAACAGACAGCCACATCTAAATAGTGGATAGAGCTTGGTGACTCTTATGGAAGGTTAGGAGGAAAAATCCCCAAAGCTTTTACCTGCACATGAAACTAGGGGGAGAGGAAGCCCCTAGTTCTTAAAGAGATATGAGGTACCAGGGTGGGGTGGAGAGATACACAGGGGGTACCTCACCCACTCAGAGGAAAAGTGGTAGGGATGGGAGCAGGAATGGGAGAGAGGTTAACTGGGGGTGGGGGTGGAGGTGGCAATGAGTGGGATGAAAAGTAAATAAGTTAAAAAAAAGAGGTTAAATAAGAAACAGTAAATTTTTAGTAATTCCAAAAAAAAGTTTTATAAATAATATTCTTCAAATAGTTGATTTCTACATCTTTAATTATCTTTCTTTGCCTCTTTGACTCATATCTGTGTTATTAAACCCCAGAGTGATTATTTTGCTTGTTACTATGTAGGTATGTATTCTAAATATTAACTATCCATAAAACCACTTACCTACTGAACCAGATCTTGATTCTTACTGTCAGGCCTTAGAATCTCCAAGACTTATTTTTCTGAAAAAAAAATTATCAAGATCTTCTGTTAAAATACAGTCTAATAACAGAATATTGCATAGAGAATTCTGAGTGCTGGTAACAAAATTCACAACAAATAACAGGTTTTTGTCTATGCTGTCCTTAAAACCACAAAATTATTCTTGGAATATGATTGCATGCCCCACACAAGTGTAGCTGTTAGTTTACTTCAGATTACTCATTACAACTGGCTATCGCTATTTATTTACCCTCCTCTATGGGAAAACAAGTTTTTGCCCTGTGAAATTTGTCTATCACATGAGTCTTGTCCTTGTGATTGTACACTTATGTGACTCCTCTTAACTCTCAGACTATAAATTGTCTGATGTTGTAAATAAAATTGACTATTGCAAGAGATTTTAGTCCTCCTCATTCATCTGTTACATTCTCCAATGTCCCACCACCTCTAAAGAGATCAACGGGCTTTGGATCAAAATGGCTGCAATTCTGATAAAATTCAATTAAATCATATGAAACATAAAGATGACTGTATTGAGTCCAGAATACTAGCTTGAGTGAAGAAGTGTAAGGGTGATCACCTAATAGTTCCAGCTGCACAGTAGCAGATTATTTATGAGTAGCATCTGGGGAGAAAATGTATTGTCATCTATGATGAATTTGAATAGATAGCCATCAAAATAATAAGGCAGAACAAAGGAGTTGGATTTCGTTTTTTAATGGAACCCTCTGAGTGCAGAGTTGCATATTTTACTGGTTAAAGAATGTAATACAGAAACCAGAGAGAGGTTGCTTAATGATTATAGATTATAGACTATTATGACATTATCACCAGAGAACAGGTTTATAGAAAAGAAAGCAGTAATATCTCAGATCTGCTTCATTAAATTACATTCTGGAGTCCAGGAGATATGGAAGAAGTCATCAACTATTGTCTCACCATACGGTGTGATTGGCAGGATCTGTATCTTTATTTTCATTTACTAATTAAATTATTAATTTCATAAGTTTATTGAGTTTCTACAGGAATGGAAATTCTAATTAAGATTTATAAAAATAGTACTAGTTTAGTAGACAGTAAATTACTAGAGAATTGAATTGGCAATAAATTAACTTTTTAAGAACACATTCTCATAAGTAATGAGGTTGACAATGAATACAGCAGTTAGAGAGTGGTGTAATTTGGACAGATTAAGGTTTAAGTCATAGGACATGGGATTTTGTTTATTATATCTTGAGTTAGGTATGGTTCATGAAAATGAATGTTGAGTACAGGTACTAAAAGATAAGGCTCAGGAGATATTTCTATATAAAGTTGGAAAGACTGAGGAAGGACAAAGTTCACTTAGACAAAAGTTATCAAACAAAACAAAACAAAAATCCTGCAAAAAATAAACAAACCACAACATAAAAACAAACTAACAAGCAATCAAGCAACCCAACCAACCAATCATGGTGTCTATTATGTGTTCTAACTCCAGGGTACCAACCTAGTCTGGAATGTGGTTGAGATGTCCAGCATTACTCTATTAGATTCAACGCAATCCCCATCAAAATCCCAAATCTATTCTTCATAGAGCTAGAAAGAGCAATTCTCAAATTCATCTGGAATAACAAAAAAACCCAGGATAGCTAAAACAATCATCAACAATAAAGGAACTTTTGGGGGAATCAGTTTCCCCGACCTCAAGCAATACTACAGAGCAGTGGTGTTAAAACCTGCATGGTATTGGTACAGTGACAGGGAGGTAGATCAATGGAATAGGATTGAAGACCCAGAATTGAACCCCCACATCTATGGCCAATTGATCTTTGACAAAAGAGCTGAAAACATCTAGTGGAGAAAAGATAGTCTTTTCAACAAATGGTGCTGGCTCAACTGGAGGTCAACATGCAGAATGAGAATCAGTCCACTCTTATCTCCTTGTACTAAGCTCAACTCCAAGTGGATCAAGGACCTCCACATTAAACCAGACACACTGCCGGGCGTGGTGGCGCACGCCTTTAATCCCAGCACTTGGGAGGCAGAGGCAGGCGGATTTCTGAGTTCGAGGCCAGCCTGGTCTACCGAGTGAGTTCCAGGACAGCCAGGGCTACACAGAGAAACCCTGTCTCAAAAAGACCAAAAAAAAAAAAAAAACAACAACAAAAAAAAAAAAACAAAAACAAAAAAACCAGACACACTAAAATTAATAAAAAAGAAACTGGGGAAGACCCTTGAGGACATTGGCCCAGGGGGAAAGTTCCTGAACAGAACACCAATAGCTTATGCTCTAAGATCAAGAATAGACAAATGGGACCTTATAAAATTACAAAGTTTCTGCAAGGCAAAAGATACTGTCAAAAGGACAAATCGGCAACCAACAAATTGGGAAAAGATCTTCACCAACCCTACATCTGACAGAGGGCTAATATCCAATGTATAAAAGAACTCAAGAAGTTAGACCCCAGAAAACCAAATAACCCTATCAAAAATGGGGTACAGAGCTAAACAAAGACTATTCACCTGAAGAAATTCGAATGGCTGAGAAACACCTTAAAAAAATGTTCAACATCATTAGTCATTAGAGAAATGCAAATTAAAACAACCCTGAGATTTTACCACACTCCAGTCAGAATGGCTAAGATTAAAAACTCAGGAGACATCAGGTGTTGGGGAGGATGTGGAGAAAGAGGAACACCCCTGCACTGCTGGTGGGACTGCAAGCTGTTACAACCACTCTGGAAATCAGTCTGGTGGCTCCTCAGAAAACTGAACACAATACTTGCGGAGGACCCAGCCATACCACTCCTGGGCATATACCCAGAAGATTCCCCAGCATGCAATAAGGATAGATGCTCCACTATGTTCATAACAGCCTTATTTATAATAGCCAGAACCTGGAAAGAACCCAGATGTCCCTCAACGGAAGAATGGATACAAAAAATGTGGTATATATACACAGTGAAAATAATTTTTAAATAAGGAATGAGGAGGAAGTATATAAGGGGATTGAGAGGAGCAGCCAAGGGAATTTAAGGAAATCAGAAGAATGAATAACTTCAGCCCTGAGGGAAACTTGTTGATCTCTATTTCTCATTTCATATATGTTAAGATTTAAACAGTGAAAAGGGAATTGTCTCACGAAATAATCACCAAGTGTAGGATGAAATGTTGACAAAATCCTATGGTAGGACAACCCCACATTAAACTATCAGAGCAGGGTCTTTAAGGTGAAAAGAAACATAAAATTAAGCCGGCCGGTGGTGGCGCACGCCTGTAATCCCAGCACTTGGGAGGCAGAGGCAGGCGGATTTCTGAGTTCGAGGCCAGCCTGGTCTACAGAGTGAGTTCCAGGACAGCCAGGGCTACACAGCTACACAGAGAAACCCTGTCTCGAAAAACCAAAAAAAAAAAAAAAAAAAAAAAAAAAGAAAGAAAGAAACATAAAATTATCCAATGCACAATGACAATGGCAAAGATATGTGGGCTATAAGGTTTTCAGAAAATCAAATCCAGTCTGGCTTTTCTAAATTCCATTATACCAAGGTAAGTATATTGCAAGTCATCACACAGAGCTTTAAACACAACTCTGACATGATCCATGTTGTTCTAACGAAGGTTTTCCATGGTTCTGAAGACTTGATTCATTCTTTAGGAAGTAAATTTCAATCAAGCTTGTTCTTTGGCATTATGTAGACAACATAACTTATTGATTGACTATTTTACATTTTTTGCTCATAGCTATGATGTGTAGATACATAAACTCTAATTTAAAATGTTATTTTTAGCATTCCTACTTTAGTCATAATTTATGGCAGTTGTCTTAATACTCTATTACAAATCTTACAAGAATGCCTATGTGTGCATCTGTATGTCCTTGCCTGTGTATCCATATATGCTGTATTTTTAGGAAGGCAAATATAGCAAAAGCATACTATTTTAAATAGCATTAAACCCAAAAAAAGTTGTTGAAACTTCTCAAAAATATGATCATAAAGTTTCTTTTATAGTTCAAGTCAGGGATATAGACTATCTCCACAAATATGAGGTTTGGTGTACTTCCTTCTGTATAACCAGTTAATATTACACTCAAATAGCCAGACCATACAAGTTTATTCTATAGTGTATTTTTGCATGAATTCCAATATACATAAAACAGATCCATTTTTTTCTTCAATTATTTATAGTAAGTCTAATTTGTACAGGATATTATGGTGAATATCAGATTTTTAAAGAGCATTACCAAGGAGAATTTATTCAAATTAGAGAGAGCTATGATGCTTATTTCACTCTATGCTAATCTGATAGCCAAGAGTATAAATAACAGAAGGTCTCAGCACTTAATTTGAGTAAGAAAGGAGAATGCAGGTTTTTGTTTATTCTTTTTTCTTTTTTACTGTAATGATGCCCTTACTATCAGTGTGCTCCAAATGAACCAATAGGGTTATGTAAAAAAGGCAAGATTTGATTGGCTGGATGCAGGACCTTATTTTTCCTTTCCTTTTTTATTTGTTTCAAATAATGAGGAAAATATTTTGGCTGAAGTTGCTGTCAATGAAATACCATAAATCAAGGTACTGAAATAGAAAAAATATTAGTGAACACATGTTTTTCTTTCCCCCTGTTATTTCAAATGACTGCTCTCTAAAAATGTGAGCTAAATTTTCATCTGATTATATAGACTGAAAAATGGGAAAAATAACTCAGGAAATAAGGTGTGATCAAATAAAGCATAGAGCCACAATACAATAGAGCACATGCATGCTGAAAAGCAAACAATTGTTCACTGTAAGCATATCCATGAGCCTTAAAAAGTTAACTTTATTCAAGACAGTGGATAACTACAGAGACTTCAAATACTTTATGTATTCTACTTTTTGTGTAATTGCTCTTGGTACTTAATTATTGCAATCCACCCTTATAAATTTTAACATTATGATGTTCAACTAGCACAAGTTTGTATTTTAATTCCTGGCATAATAATTAATGATGACTCCTCTCTTTTTCAAATGTATACTAGTTCAGGTGATTAATTGTATCATGATCTAAGATGCTTGATAGCTTCTTTTGTGTTTCTTTTGGGCACAAATTATTATTTACCTTTAGTTTAGAAGAATGGATATCTTCTTTTGTCAGTGAGTTAGACTTGGATGCTTCAAGTAAGTGAAATACTTGACTCATAATATTTCCCTTCTTATTTTGAAAGAAGTCATTTGACTGGTGAAAGTGGATATACAAATTTAAAGCATATTCCTGGCTGCACATGCAGAATTTATCTCTCGATTTTACAGTACTAATTGGCAGGTGCTGTGCCTCATAAAATGTTCAGAATCTATGCAGATGATATAAGCACCAGATGAGACTTGTCCAACAACAAATCTCAAAAGCTTTTCCCATCTGTCTGCTTAGAAATTAACCTAAATGATTTTTTCTACATGTTATTTGTTATGGTAATAAAAGGAGTTGGCTTAGAAAGAAATTGTAAACCAAATATTTAGCCCCTTTAAACCTCCCATAAATGTTTATTCCCCTGAACTAACAATATCGGTATTCAACTCATGATGATGGTGGTAATATGTGATGATTTGAATAAGAATGGGCCTCCCATAAGATCATATTTTTTAAGTGGTAATGCTTGGAAAAGATCAAGAAAAAGGTGTTGCTTTGTTACAGAAGGAGTGACCTTGTTGAAGGAGGTGGGTCACTGACAGTGTTAAGCTTTGTTATTTTAAATGCCCTTTGCAGTCCAGTATCTTTCTGTATGCCTCTTCTCTGGGCCTGCTGTCTACAGATGAGGATGCAAAACCCTATGCTTCTGTTCCACCACCATGTCTATCTACTTCAACCACAATGATAACAGACTAACTCTCCGAAACTGTAAGCAAGTCTTCAATAAGTGCTTCCTATTATTAGAATTGCCTTGGTCTTTACATCAGTAGAACCCTAAGACACTATGTTTTAAACTTAACACATGTGTTCATGAATGCATTCGTTATGTGAACATAATATGTAGAACACCTATGGAAGTTCATTTTGAATATAAGTTTGTATTAAAAATAATCTGGCAGATTAGTGGATGATACCTGCAAATGGGCCTGTGCTGACATATATACAGAAATTAAGATTGTAAAGTCTCTGACCTAATAGATGGATGGTTTCTTTCAGATATTCCAAATATGCTAGCATTGTTAGACATGGTGAAAGGTAAGACACAGTGCCTTATAAGAGGTCACTGGAGGAGTATTGAGAGCTATGTATTACCATGGTTCTCTTATACACTCTTTCCTTTGCTTCCTAACCATGATAATATTAACTCTTCTGCTTTGTCATAACCCCTCTATCAAGTCAGACTGTACTATCAAGTTTTCCTTGTAGTGTAAGTATGGGATAATAATTTCATATTTGTCTTTGATACTAAGGCTTTTAGTTCTGCCTTTAATATTATAATATTCTCAGTCATCACCACTTTAGATATTTTGTCCCTAATTTCTCTTTTTTCCTCTCATGTTAGTATTTAACTACAAAAGTGCTTTAGTTAAAATTTTTGTTTCTGTGATAAAACACAACGAAAAGCAATGTGAGGAATAAAGGGTTTATTTCATATTTTTACAGTCCCATATATCACTGAGAATAGTCAAGACAGAAACTCACACAGGTCAGGGCCCAATGCATAGAGGAGTGCGACTTACTAGCTTCCTCCTCTTGGTTTGCTCATCTTGCTTTCCTGTAGTACCCAGGATTATCAGCCCAGGGATGGCACTGGCTATAGAGATCTTACCCCGACTACACCAATAACCAACCTTGAAGATGCTCCATAGCCTTACCCAGAGGCTAAGCAGATATGGGCATATTCCCAATTGAGATTTTTCTATTTATTCCAAGTGAATTTAACTACAAGTCAAGTTGATATGAACTACAAAGCACAAGTTACTCTTTCTTGCATTTTAGTTTGACTAATTTATTGGCTTTAGAAACAAAATATATTTTTGTGATCATCACAAATTTCTCAAGGTCTATTATAGAAAGCAGTACTCTGCTTTATATATAAATAGAGCCATGGAACAGCCCATGAATACTCTGGTTGGTGGTTTTGTCCCTGGGAGGTCTGAGCGGCCCAATTAGTTGATAATGTTGTTCTTACGGGGGGGGGGTTGCAATTCCCTTCAACTCCTTCAGTCCTTCCCATAACTCTTTGATTGGGGTTCCCAGGTTCAGTCTGATTGTTGGCTGTATCTGCATCTGTATTAGTCAGGGGCTGGCAGAGCCTTTAAGAGGACTGCCATACCAGGCTCCAGTCAGCAAGCTCTTCTTATCATCAGCAATAGTGTCCTGGGTTTGCAGATGGGATGGATCTTAAGGTGAGGTGGACTCTGGATGGTTTTTCCTTCAGACTCTGCTCCATGGTTTTAACATACCTTGCCAGTTCATGACGCAACTGATTTTTATTCAGATAATGTTATCTCAGTCCTAATGGTTTCTATTCCTCCTCCTCCTCTTCCTACTCCTTCTTTTCCTTCTTCTTTCAGACTTCAAAGAATAGCATTCTTGTTTCTTTGATTACTTTGCCTTTCCAATACATTTAGAAAAGGATTCGTTTTCAGTTCATGTTGCTTTATCTCTGTCTTAAGTTTGGTAATTCTGACTTGGGAACTTGTTCTGCTCACACCTATTCTTCTCTTTTCATTTTTAAATAAAGCAATATATACTTGGCTTTCTAGAACAATCTGAGTACTTGATCTATGAAAGTACCTAGTATAGTTTATACTCCATCCTCTAGCATTGGATATTATTACAGGAAAGCCAGATTCTGAAAATTGTCATCTCTTCTTAAACTGACATTCATTTTTTTGGTTCCTTCAATTAAACTTATTTCATATGGTGCTCTAGTGCTTTCTACTGGCTACCCTAATCACTGATTAGTATCAGGCACTGATTTAGAATTTAGAAAATATAAATATATAATTATATAACATTCTTCAATAGGAATGTTAGGAGGATATACTCAGGAAACAATGGGCCTCCTTGGAGAAAACTGATAGAAAGATGGCTGGGAGAAAAAGCCCTTTCAGGAACAAACATCTGCAGGAGGTTATTATGAAGTTAGTAGGATAGAGTTAGAAAGAGCAATTCTCAAATTCATCTGGAATAACAGAAAAACCAGGATAGCGAAAACTATTTTTAAAATAAAAGAAATTCTGGGGGAATCACCATTTCTGACCTTAAGCTGTATTAGAGAGCAATAGTGATAAAAACTTCATGATATTGGTACAGAAACAGTCAAGTAGATAAATGGAACAAAATTGAAGACCCCAAAATGAACCCACACACCTATGGTCACTTGATTTTTGACAAAGGAGCTAAAACCATCCAGTGGAAAAAAATCAGCATTTTCAACAAATGGTACTGGTTCAACTGACTGTCAGCATGTAGAGGAATGTACATAGATCCATTTTTATCTCCTTGTACAACGTTCAAGTCCAAGTGATTCAATGGCCTTCACATAACACCAGGTATACTGAAACTTATAAAGGAGAAAGTGGGGGAAAGCCTCGAACACATGGGAACAGGGGAAATTTTTAATGAACAGAACACCAATGGCTTATGCTCTAAGATCAAAAATCAACAAATAGGACCTTGTAAAATTGCAAAGCTTCTGTAAGGAAAAGAACACTGTCAATAAGGCAAAACCCACAACCAACATATTGGGAAAAGATCTTTACCAACACAATCTGATAGAGGGCTAATATCCAATATATACAATGAATTCAAAAAGTTAGACTCCAGAGAATCAAATAAGCATATTAAAAATGGGATACAGTGGGCTGGAGAGATGGCTCAGTGGTTAAGAGCACTGACTGCTCCTCCAGAGGTCCTGAGTTCAATTCCCAGCAACCACATGGTGGCTCACAACCATCTGTAATGAGATCTGATGCCCTCTTCTGGTGTGTCTGAAGATAGCTACAGTGTACTCACATAAATAAGTAAATAAATAAGTTAATTAATTAATTAATTAATAGATACATACATATATGCATGCATGCATACATACATACATACATACATACATAAATCTTTTAAAAAATGGGGTACAGAGCTAAACAGAGAATACTCAACTGAGGAATATCAAGTGGCTGAGAAGAAACTAAAGAAATGTTCAATCTCCTTAGTCATCCGGGAAATGCAAATCAAAACATCCCTGAGATTCCACCTCACACTAATCAGAAAGTCTAAGATTAAAAACCCATGTGATAGCAGATACTGTCAACGATGTGGAATAAGAGGAACACTTCTCCATTATTGGTGGAATTTCAAGCTGGTACAACCACTCTGGAAATCAGTCTGTCAGTTCCTAAAAACATTGGACATAGCATTACCTGAGGATCCAGCTATACCACTCCTGGGCATATACCTGTAAGATGCTCCAACATACAAAAAGGACACATTTCATTATGTTCATAACAGCCATATTTATAATAGCCAGAAGCTGGAAAGAACCCAATGGAGTTACACAGTGCAGTACTGCTCAAGTATTGAAAGCAATGCTTTCATAAAATTCATAGGCAAACCCATGGAAATAGAAAATAACATCCTGGGGTAAGGGGAAAGCCTTTGGAATGTAAACATAGAATATAGAAAAAAATTAAAAAAAAAGAAAATAACATCCTGAGTATCATAACTCAATCACAAGAAAACACACATAAAATATACTCACTGATAAGTGCATATTAGTCCAAAAGCTCAGAATACCCAAAATACACAGACCACAGACCACCTGAAGCTCAAGAAGGAGAAAGACCAAAGTATGGATACTTTGGTCCTTCTTAGAAGGGAGAATAATACCCATGGGAGGAGATACAAAGTGTGGAGCAGAGACAGAAGGAAAGGTCATCCAGAGACTTGCCTCACCTGGGGATTCATCCCATTTACAGTTACCAAACTCAGACATTATTATTGATGGCAAGACATGCTTTCTGACAGGAATCTGATATGGCTGACTCCTGAGAGGCTCTGCCAGAGACTGACAAATACAAAGGTGGATGCTGATAACCAACCATTGACTGAGAACGTGGTACTCAATGGAGAAGTTAGAGAAAGAACTGAAGGAGCTGAAGGGGTTTGTAGCACCATAGGAGGAACAACAATATCAACTAACCAGACACTCCAGAGCTCCCAAGGACTAAGCCATCAACCAAAGAGTAAAAATGGAACAACCCTTGGCTCCAGCTTAATATGCATCAGAGGATGGCCTTTTTGGATATAAATTGGAGAAGAGGCCCTTGGTCCTTGAAGGCTCAATGCCCCAGTGTGGGGGAATGTCAGGGCAGGAAGGTGGAAGTAGGTGAATGGGTGAGGGAATACCCTCATAGAGGCAGGGAGAAGGCAATGGAATAAGGGGTTTGCAAAGAGGAGACCTGGAGAGGGCATAACATTTGAAATGTAAATAAAGAAAATACCTGATAAAAAAAGAAAAATAGAAAAAAAAATGCCTAAACTGGAGTTTTGATTACAGACTTCCAACTCTGTTTCCTCTTCCATACTATAGAGTGAACTTGGCCTGCTTCTGTATAGCTTGGTTTTCTTTTATATTCTTTCCATTTCAGCCTGTCTTTCCAAGACAGTTAATTCTTGTTCTACCCCATGGACTAGTCTTAGCTAACATCACCCTCCTCCATATTATAACTCTTGTTTTATTTCTAAGTAGAGAGTTACAAAAACTTATTTTTCTTTAAATATACGAAATATACTTTTGCTAATATGCTCCATATGTAACACATAGATCACTTGTTTTAATTTATGTTGCTTTAGATCTTACATAATTATATTTATATTATACACAAATATATGATTTGATATTTGTGGTAATAACATGTAAAATTACTGATAGAAGAAACTATAAAACTATTCAATTTAGCAATATTTCTCTTTTGTTGCCCCAAACCTACATTATAGTCATTTTTTTAACTTTATTACAACAGGGTTTAGGACAGCAAATAATTCACTGTCAAAAATATCAACAGAAAACTGGAAAGATCTACTGCTTGGAGAACTTTTTCTTCTCTACAAAGACCTGGGTTATCAATGCTGTCAACACTCATATATTCTGTCATCTCAAAAAGTTATTGATGTTATATTGACCTCATAAACAATTAAAAAGGTGAAGATCACTTATCATAAAGGAGGCATCCTATTTCAATACAAATAAAAGCTCAAAGTGATGAGCATATTAAACTATAGAATTATGTAAAACTTAGGGAAAGATTTAAATGAACATTTTGGATTTCCTGATAAATAATCATCAATTTCTTGAAAAGAGGCATTTGGATATGGCTGTCACTGCATTACTAGAAGGTAAGATTTCTAAGATGAATCTATTTTTCCACTAGTTTATCATATTGTTAATGTAACATTTACATTGCAAATAATTAACTCTTCTTACAGCTGGAATAATATTCCCAGAGAGGTGAATTTTAGAAGTTATGCTAGTTAATATTCTTGTCATTGCAACCATGTATATGATAAGAAGCAACTTAAAGAAAGAATGTTCACAGTTTGAGTAAACTCTAATAGAAGCAAAGACATGGTTGATGACAGCCCTCAAAGATATGGCAACAGGAATATGAGATGTTTGGATACATTCATTGGTAGTCAGGAAAAAAAAGATAAAACATGACCTAGAGGCATTGAGAAAGAATTAGACTGGGCTGCAACTCCTAACCATTTGCTTATTGCTGGTTTCTATTCTCTTATATTCTACAAATTCCCCAAGGCAATAATACCAGATAGGAACTAAGTTTATAGCAGTAAGTCTGTAGCACACATTGTATATTCAAAGCCATAGCATAAATAATATGTATTATTTTGTTGGTAAATAATTAAGTATACTTTGTTTAAAATGTGCTGAACAATATTTTATTTTCCTTAGTTTAAAAAAAAGTATTTAAGTTACAAAATTTAAAGAATAATGTTTTGGCTTAAAGGATAACATTATTTAATGGATAGTTCATACAGGTACCAATACTTTATCAATAACTCTCCTCCATTTTCCCTGTAACTTACCATGCTGTGAATAAGAACAAGTGAGTGCTTCCTGGATGAATGTGTAGACACATCCCTGTAATCCCAGCTCATGGAGGATAGGGGAAAGAATATGAAAAGTTCAAAGTTATCCTCAGCTACATAGAGAATTCAAAACCAGTCTGGTCTAGCACAACTTTCTGTCATAAAACAAATAAAAATTAAAATAAAGACCAGGTAAGTGCATCGAGTTTTTGGAATCACAGGCTAAGAATTTTGATAAGTGTTTCTTTTTTCTTTTTTATTTTTTTTTATTTTCTATATTCTATGTTTACATTCCAAAGGCTTTCCCCTTTCTCAGTTCCCACCCACCATTCTTTTTTAAATTAATTAATTAATTTATTTGTTTACATTTCAAATGTTAGTCTTCTCCCAGTGGTTTCCCTTTGAGAAACCCACCATTCCATCCCCCTCCCCCTTGCCTCTAAGAGGATGCTGTGACCCATACCCACCCCTCCTTTCTCCCTACTCTAGCATCCACCTTCTCTGGGGGAATCAAGCTTCCATACAACCAATGCCTTCCCCTCCTACTGATGCCAGATAAGGAAGTCCTTTCCTATATATGTAGCAGGAGCCATTGACCTACCCATGGATACACCTTGGTTGGTGGCTTAGTCTGTGGGAGCTGATAAGTGTTTTTAAATTCATTTAAAGTTAATGTAAAATTAGTCCTTAGAGCTCAGAATATTTGAAAGAAAATAAATTGCAGAAGCTATTTTGTTTACAATAATAACAGATATTAATGAAAATAGTAAAAGAATATCTACCACCAAAAACATTAAATAACTTGGTAATAAAACACTGCCTTATCTCTCTACTGAATCAATTAAGAAATAAAAGCCAATGAAGAAAATAAGTGAACAACTTTCAAGTAATAAAACATACACACACATTTACATGTATATACATACACACAAACAAACACACGTTATTAAAAACTAATTTTTCTAACTAGGTACAAGAGAAAAATATTAAAAGTATATAGGTTAATACTGTTAGCAAGTATTCTATAAAATATTTGACAATATTTTCTTGACAAAGAAGATGAAGGATGAAGTTAAGTGTAAGTCTATAGCTTTACATGCTTAGTATGGGGAACTATGGGATTTGTTGTTTGAGACTATAAAGATCAAATAGTACACCATATTTTTTTTTATAATTGAATGGAATAATTTTATTGGTCTATTGTCAATATTTTATCTGACACATTTATTCAGGAGTATCTGGGAAAGGCAAGATAAAACACCTTTGATGATATTGCCAGTTCTTTTTTATTTTTCATTTTTTTAAAAAATTTTTATTTTCTATATTCTATGTTTATATTCCAAGGGCTTTCCCCTTTCCCAGTTCCCACCCACCATAGTTCCCATAGTTCCTCTCCCCCCCCAACTATTCCCCAATCATTCCCCCTCCCCCCTCAGTTTCTTTACTAAACTGGATGCAATCTTTACATGCCCAGGGTCCTCTCCTTTCTTCTTCTTGAGAATCATTTGACTTGCTATTCGTGTCTTGAGTATTTAGTGCTTCTGGGCTCATTAATATCCACTTATCAGTGATTGCATTTCATGTGCATTCTTTTGTGATTGGGTTAGCTCACTCAGGATGATATTTTCCAGGTCTAACCATTTACCTACAAATTGCATGAATTCATTATTTTTAATTGCTGAGTAGTATTCCATTGTATAAATATACCACATTTTCTGTATCCATTCCTTCTTTGAGGGATATTTGGGCTCCTTCCAATTTCTGGCTATTATAAACAAGGCTGCTATAAACATAGTGGAGCATGTGTCTTTATTGCATGCAGGGGAATCCTCTGGGTATATGCCCAGGAGTGGTATGCCAGGGTCCTCTGGGAGTGACATGCCCAACTTTCTGAGGAACCTCCAAACTGATTTCCAGAGCGGTTTTACCATTTTGCAATCCCACCAACAATGGAGGAGTGTTCCTCTTTCTCCACATCCTCGCCAGCACTTGTTGTCTCTTGAGTTTTTAATCTTAGCCATTCTGACTGGTGTGAGGTGGAATCTCAGGGTTGTTTTGATTTGCATTTCCCTGATGACTAATGATGTTGAACATCTTTTAAGGTGTTTCTCGGCCATCCGAATTTCTTCTGGTGAAAATTCTTTGTTTAGCTCTGTGCCCCATTTTTTGATAGGGTTATTTGGTTCTTTGGGGTCTAACTTCTTGAGTTCTTTGTATATATTGGATATTAGCCCTCTGTCGGATGTGGGGTTGGTGAAGATCTTTTCCCACTTTGTTGGTTGCCGTTTTGTCCTTCTGACAGTGTCCTTTGCTTTGCAGAAACTTTGTAATTTTATGAGGTCCCATTTGTCGATCCTTGATCTTAGTGCGTACGCTATTGGTGTTCTGTTCAGGAACATTTCCCCTGTGCCCAAGTCCTCCAGGGTCTTCCCAAGTTTCTTTTCTAATAGTTTCCGTGTGTCTGGTTTTATGTGGAGGTCCTTGATCCACTTGGAGTTGATCTTAGTGCAAAGAGATAAGAGTGGGTCAATTCGCATTCTTCTGCATGTTGACCTCCAGTTGAACCAGCACCATTTGTTGAAATGGCTATCTTTATTCCACCGGATGGTTGTGGCTTCTTTATCAAAGATCAAGTGACCATAAGTCTGTGGGTTAATTTCTGGGTCTTCAATCCTGTTCCATTGATCTGCTTGCCTGTTGCTATACCAATACCATGCAGTTTTTAACACAATTGCTCTGTAGTACTGCTTGAGGTCAGGGATATTGATTCCCCCAGAAATCCTTTTATTGTTGAGAATAGTTTTTGCTATCCTGGGTTTTTTGTTGCTCCAGATGAATTTGAGAATTGCTCTTTCTAGCTCTATGAAGAATTGAGTTGGGATTTTGATGGGGATTGCATTGAATCTGTATATTGCTTTTGGCAAGATGGCCATTTTTACTATATTGATCCTGCCAATCCAGGAGCAAGAAATATTTTTCCATCTTCTGAGGTCTTCTTCGATTTCTTTCTTCAAGGACTTGAAGTTCCTGTTGTACAGATCTTTCGCTTGTTTGGTTAGAGTTACGCCAAGATACTTTATGTTGTTTGTGGCTATTGTGAAGGGTGTTATTTCCCTAATTTCTTTCTCAGCCTGCTTGTCCTTTGAGTACAAGAAGGCCACTGACTTGCTTGAGTTAATTTTATAACCTGCCACTTTGCTGAAGTTGTTTATCAGCTGTAGAAGTTCTCTGGTGGAGTTTTTTGGGTCGCTTAGGTAAACTATCATATCGTCTGCAAATAATGATAGTTTCACTTCTTCCTTTCCAATTTGTATCCCTTTGACTTCCTTATGTTGTCTAATTGCTCTTGCTAGAACTTCAAGTACTATATTGAAAAGATATGGAGAGAGAGGGCAGCCTTGTCTTGTCCCTGATTTTAGTGGGAATGCTTCAAGTTTCTCTCCATTTATTTTGATGTTGGCTACTGGTTTGCTGTAGATTGCTTTTACTATGTTTAGGTATGGGCCTTAAATTCCTGCTCTTTCCAAGACTTTTAGCATGAAAGGATGCTGAATTTTGTCGAATGCTTTTTCAGCATCTAATGAGATGACCATGTGGTTTTTTTTTTTCAGTTTGTTTATGTAGTGGATTACATTGATGGATTTCCGTATATTGAACCATCCCTGCATCCCTGGGATGAAGCCTACTTGATCATGGTGGATGATCGTTTTGATGTGCTCTTGGATTCGGTTAGCAAGAATTTTATTTAGTATTTTTGCATCTATATTCATCAGAGAAATTGGCCTGAAGTTCTCTTTCTTTGTTGGATCTTTTTGTGGTTTAGGTATTAGCGTAATTGTGGCTTCGAAGAATGAGTTGGGCAGTGTCCCTTCTGTCTCTATTTTGTGGAATAGTTTGAAGAGTATTGGTGTTAAGTCTTCTTTGAAGGTCTGGTAGAATTCTGCACTAAAACCATCTGGTCCCGTACTTTTTTTGGTTGGGAGGCTTTCTATAACCCCTTCTATTTCTTTAGGGGTTATGGGACTATTTAGCTGGTCTACTTGATGCTGATTTAATTTTGGTATTTGATATCTGTCTAGGAAATCGTCCATTTCCTCCAGATTCTCCAGTTGTTTTGAGTATAGACCTTTGTAGTAGGATCTGATGATCTTTTGAATTTCCTCAGTTTCTGTTGTTATGTCTCCCTTTTCATTTCTAATTTTGTTAATTTGTATACTGTCTCTGTGTCCTTTGGTTAGTCTGGCTAAGGGTTTATCTATCTTGTTGATTTTCTCAAAGAACCAGCTCCTGGTCTTGTTGATTCTTTGTATGGTTCTCTTTTTTTCTATTTGATTGATTTCAGCCCTGAGTTTGATGATTTCTTGTTTTCTACTCCTCCTGGGTGAGTTAACTTGTTTTTCTTCTAGCACTTTAAGGTGTGCTGTTAAGCTGCTAGTGTATGCTCTCTCCAGTTTCTTTTTGGATGCACTTAGAGCTATGAGTTTTCCTCTTAGCACTGCTTTCATTGTGTTCCATAGATTTGGGTAGGTTGTACCTTCATTTTCATTGAATTCTAAAAAGTCTTTGATTTCTTTTTTTATTTCTTCCTTGACCAAGGTGTCATTGAGTAGAGTATTGTTCAGTTTCCATGTGTATGTGGGCTTTCTGTTGTTTTTGTTGCTATTGAAGACCACTCTTACTCCATGGTGATCTGATAGGAGGCATGGGATTAGCTCGATCTTCTTGTATTTGTTGACATCTGTCTTGTGACCGATTATATGGTCTATTTTGGAGAAGGTACCATGCGGTGCTGAGAAAAAGGTATATTCTTTAGCTTTAGGATGAAATGTTCTATATATATCTGTTAAATCCAATTGGTCCAGAGTTTCAATTAGTTTCACTGTGTCCCTGTTTAGTTTCTGCTTTCCTGATCGGTCCATTGAGGAGAGTGGGGTGTTGAAGTCACCCACAATTATTGTGTTAGGTGTAATGTGTGCTTTAAGCTTTAGTAAGGTTTCTTTTACAAATGAGGGTGCCCTTGCATTTGGAGCATAGATGTTCAGTATTGAGAGCTCTTCCTGGTGGATTTTCCCTTTGGCCAGCAAGAAGTGACCTTCTGGGTCTCTTTTGATGATTTTAGGTTGAAAGTCAATTTTATGTGATATTAGAATGGCTACTCCAGCTTGTTTCCTGAGACCATTTGCTTGTAAAATTGTCCTCCAGCCTTTTACTCTAAAGCAGTGTTTGTCTTTAACACTGAGATGTGTTTCCTGTATGCAGCAAAATGTAGGGTCCTGTTTCCATATCCAGTATGTTAGTCTATGTCTTTTTATTGGGGAATTGAGTCCATTGACGTTAAGAGATATTAAGGAATAGTAATTATTACCTCCAGACATTTTTGAAATTATATTTATTTATCTTATTTATTTTTTATATTCGAGAGGTTATCTTCTTTTGGGTTTGATGAGAGGAGGTTTCTATCTTGCTTCTTCCCGGGTGTAGTTTCCGTCCTTGTCTTGGTGTTTTCCCCCTATTATCCTTTGTAGGGCTGGATTTGTGGAGAGATATCTTGCAAATTTGGTTTTGTCATGGAATACCTTGATGTCTCCATCAATGGCAATTGAGAGTTTTGCTGGGTAAAGTAGTTTTGGCTGAAGTTTGTGTTCTCTTAGAGTTTGCATGATATCTGCCCAGGATCTTCTAGCTCTCATGGTCTCAGGTGAGAAGTCTGGTGTTATTCTGATAGGTTTTCCTTTATATGTTACTTGGCCTTTTTCTCTTGCTGCCTTTAGTATTCTTTCTTTGTTTATTACATTTGGAGTTTTGATTATTATGTGACGGGATGTATTTCTGTTCTGGTCCAGTCTGTTTGGGGTTCTATAGGCTTCTTGTATATTCATGGGCATCTCTCTCCTTAGGTTGGGGAAGTTTTCTTCCATAATTTTATAGAAGATATTAGCTGGCCCTTTAACTTGTAAATCTTCACTCTCGCCTATACCTATAATCCTTAGGTTTGGTCTTCTCATAGTGTCTTGGATTTCCTGGATGTTTTGGGTTACCACCTTTTTGCATTTAGTGTTTTCTTTGACTGTTGAATCAATGGTTCCTATGGTATCTTCGGCTTCTGAGATTCTGTCTTCTATCTCTTGTATTCTATTGTTGATACTTGCGTCTAGGGCCCCTGATTTCTTCCCCAGGTTTTCTATCTCCAATGTTGTCTCCCTCTGTGATTTCTTAGTTATTTCTACATCTGTTTTTAGTATCTGGATGGATGTGCTCAGATCTTTCGTTTGCTTGATTGTGTTTTCATGTATTTCTTTAATAGATTTTTGTGCTTCCTCTTTCATAGCTTCTACTTGTTGGCCCACGTTCTTCTGTAGTTCTTTAAGTGACTTTTGTCTTTCTTCCTTATTGTCTTCTTCTCTTTGATCCATCTTCTCCTGAATTTCTTGAAGTGATTTTTGTATTTGCCTTGTAAAGGCTTCTAACTTTTGATCCATTTTCTCCTCTATTTCTTTACGAGATTTTTCTATGTGTTCAGCTACCAGCATCCTGACCAGTGATTTTATATCCAAGTCTTGTTTTTCTGGTGTTTTAGGGTATCCAGGGATTCCTGTTGTTGGAGAACTGGGTTCAGATGCTGTCATGTTGCCTTGATTTTTGTTAGTAACGTTCCTTCGTTTTCCTTTTGCCATCTGGTTATTTCTGGTTTTAGTTGGCCTTGTTGTTAGTGGCTGGTGTTTGAATCTCCTGTGAGGCTGGGCTCACCTGTTGTTTCTCTACTGGTAAATATGTGTGACTGCTGCTTTAAGGGATCATAAGCTGGCTGCCACCCATGCGATTGTAGCCCCTGTTGGAGTCTGTCTACCTGGGCTTCTCCAGCTGTGTCCTGGTTGCAAGGAACTCGGCCTGCTTGGTTCCAAGACCCTAGCAGATCCCCCTGTGCGGGTAGCCCTGGAAGGGGTGTTTACCTGGGCCTTTCCAGCTATGTCCTGGTTGCAATATGGAGGCCCGCAGCTACCGCTGTTCCAGGGGCCGGTGAACTGGTTGCAGAATGCAGCCTAGGTGCTCGCCAGAGGGCGCGGGGATGTCCCACAGAGCCTGGGCCTTTCCAGCTGTGTCCTGGGCCTTTCCAGCTACGTCCTGGTTGCAATATGGAGGCCCGCCGCTTCTGCTGGTCCAGGGGCCGGCGAGCTGGTTGCAGAAAGCAGACTTGGTGCTCGCCAGAGGGTGCGGGGAAGTCCCACAGAGCCTGGGCCTTTCCAGCTGTGTCCTGGTTGCAATATGGAGGTCCGCTGCGCTGGTCCAGGGGCAGGCGAGCTGGTTGCAGAAAGCAGCCTCGGTGCTCGCCAGAGGGCACGGGGATGTCCCGCAGAGCCTAAGCGGAACTCAGCCTGCTTGGGTCCGAGACCCTAGCAGATCCCCCGTGAGGGCAGCCCTGGAAGGGGTGTTTACCTGGGCCTTTCCAGCTATGTCCTGGTTGCAATATGGAGGCCCTCCGCTTCTGCTGGTCCAGGGGCCGGCGAGCTGGTTGCAGAAAGCAGCCTCAGTGCTCGCCAGAGGGCGCGGGGATGCCCTGCAGAGCCTAGGCGGAACTCAGCCTGCTTGGGTCCGAGACCCTAGCAGATCCCCCCGTGAGGGCAGCCCTGGAAGGGGTGTTTACCTGGGCCTTTCCAGCTGTGTCCTGGTTGCAATATGGAGGCCCGCCGCTTCTGCTGGTCCAGGGGCCGGCGAGCTGGTTGCAGAAAGCAGCCTAGGTGCTCGCCAGAGGGTGCGGGGAAGTCCCACAGAGCCTGGGCCTTTCCAGCTGTGTCCTGGTTGCAATATGGAGGTCCGCCGCGCTGGTCCAGGGGCCGGCGAGCTGGTTGCAGAAAGCAGCCTCGGTGCTCGCCAGAGGGCACGGGGATGTCCTGCAGAGCCTAAGCGGAACTCAGCCTGCTTGGGTCCGAGACCCTAGCAGATCCCCAGTGAGGGCAGCCCTGGAAGGGGTGTTTACCTGGGCCTTTCCAGCTATGTCCTGGTTGCAATATGGAGGCCCGCCGCTTCTGCTGGTCCAGGGGCCGGCGAGCTGGTTGCAGAAAGCAGCCTCGGTGCTCGCCAGAGGGTGCGGGGAAGTCCCACAGAACCTGGGCCTTTCCAGCTGTGTCCTGGTTGCAATATGGAGGCCCGCCGCGCTGGTCCCACACCATATTTTTTTGAGAACATGATCATTTAAATTACTCACATCACTCTTTATTAACCATATAGCTTGAATAAATATGAGAAATGCTCTAGAATTATAAAATATTTATTGTAAAAAATCCTTAACTTTACATTAATTTTCTAGAAATTTTAATATATTTAGTTGGGTCCATTTTACATGTTTACATTCCATGAATCATAAAGATTGTTCTCTGTCAAATTATACAGAATTCCTTTTTTGGTTGTTTGTTTTGTTGTGTTGTTTTTGGTTCCTTTTTTAATTGGATATTTTCTTTATTTACATTTCAAATGTTTTTCCCCTTTCCAGGTCTCTACTTTGAAAATCCCCTATCCAATTCCCCTCCCCCTACTCCTATGAGGGTGCTTCTCCCCCCACTGAGTCCCATTTTCCTGCCTTGGCATTCCTCTACACTGGGGCACAGAACATGCTCAGGCCCAAGGGCCACTCCTCCCACTGATGTCCAACAAGGCCATCCTCTGCCACAGATGAGGGCGGAGTTGCCATGAGTCCTTCCATGCAAACTCTTTGGTCCCTTCAACTCTTCCACCAGGGACCCCATGCTCAGTCCAATGGTTTGCTATGAGCATCTGCCTCCATATTTGTCAGGCACTTGCAGAGCTGCTCAGAAGACAGTCATATCAAGCTCTCCTCAGCAAGTACTTCCCAGCATCCACAATAGTGTCAGAGTTTGGTGACTATATGGGATGGATCCCCAGGTAGGGCAGTCTCTGGATGGCCTTTCCTTTAGTTTCTGCTCCACACTTTGTCCCATATTTCCTCCTGTGAGTATTTTGTTTGCCCTTCTAAGAAGCAACAAAGCATCCACACTTTGGTCATCCTTCTTCTTGGGCATCAAATGGCCTGTGAATTGAATCTTGGGTATTTCAAACTTTTGAGCTAATATCCACTTATCAGTGAGTGCTCTTCATTGTGACACCCACATGAGGGTCCTGAGGAGTTCAGGGAGGCTGTGGCCCCAAGGGGGAAACAAAAATGTCAACTGGCCAGACTTTCTGGAGTTCCCAGGGACTAGACCACCAACAAAAGAGTAAACATGGTGTGACCCATGGTTCCAGCATCATATGTGGCAGAGTATGGCCTTGTTGGATATTAGTGGGAGGTGAGGCTCTTGGGCCTGAAGGTGTTTGATGCCCCAGTGTAGGGGAATGCCAGCGAGGGAAGACAGGAGTGGGAGGGTGTGATATTTTCAAGTTATATCCATTTGCCTGAGAATTTCATGAAGTCATTCCATTGTGTAAATGTACCACATTTTCTGTATCCATTCTAAGTACTCTCGGGTCTCTTTTCCTTCTGTTTTTTTTTCTTATCCAGCCATGATGTCAGGATTTTGTTTAATCTTACAATTATTTTATTTTGTCCAAACAAAGGAGAAAGAGGAACATCATTTGATTCAATCTTATAACTTTAAAAGTATAATAAATGTTTTATAAAATTAAAAAAAAACAATATTGATATATGAGACACTGCAGCCTATCAAGATATTGGTGAAAAGTCTGTGGTTTTATTTTTCCTAGGAATTACTTATTGTTTAAATAGTAAACACATAGTTACTAAAACTAGGTCTTTGCTTATTCATGATGCAATGAAAAATGGAAAGCAAACTCTGGTTACTGGGCATAGCTTGATGAATCATTTCTGATCCCTAAATAGATGTTTTAGAAAAATAGAAGAGATTCAGTTTATTACTTTGTCGTATAATTTTTAGTATAGACAGATTACTGCCATGTTTTCTTGACTACCTTCAAAAAGTTTTTGTAGTAATATTACAAAAGTAAAATCAACTTTTAATTTTGAGATTATTTTAATCAAGTAGGTTTTATATTTTATATAATTAAGATACAAATTTTAGCCAACTTATCCTCATTTGTTAATTATAATTTACTATTCTATTCATGATATATATACAAAGTTTTGCACATAAATATTGGTATTTTCAAATGTTAAAAATATGAAATATTTTATCATCATTAATATAAAAATTAAATGCTAATAATTTGCCTAATTGTCCTGTGTACCAAATGAAACCTTTTAAGTCCTACTCAAGTATATAGTAAACAAAATTAAAAATAATCTATTCTAACTATATTTACCTTGAGAAATAATTTACAATACAATTACATTTTATTTATCTTATTTTGCAAATAGTTTTACTATGTATGCTCTTTACTATTTTGATTTCCTACAATTTGAAATATTTTATTCTGTTTTAAAATTTCTCTGTAAAGTACTGATATGAATAATTTATTATAAACAAATAATTCAGTGGACATATTAATTATTGGAAAAAGCTTAACTAATCATGTTCTTAACAACATGTCAGTTTACCCTAGAGACAGTGAAACTTTTACTTCTCTTTATAAGTAACATCATGGAGCTCTTTGGAAAACAAACAGTTAACAATGGACTCACATGACTAAATCAGTTTCTTAGTTTTTACTTCCTCATAATTTCCACAATTAGTTTTTCCACTGTAGAAATTTTTAATATTTTTTCTTATGAAAGCTTCTTAAATATTGTAGTTTCTCTAAGAGGACCTACAGTAAGATAAATCCAAAAGTGTTGTTAAAATAACTTGTTAATAGTCTTCCTAACTTCTTTGTAACACCTTTTAACATAGTCTTAGGTAACCTGGCTTCTTGGATATGAATCTGTAGAATATGAAATAATTATTATTTTTTTTTTTGGTTTTTCGAAACAGGGTTTCTCTGTGTATTCCTGGCTGTCCTGGAACTCACTCTGTAGACCAGGCTGGCCTCGAACTCAGAAATCCGCCTGCCTCTGCCTCCCAAGTGCTGGGATTAAAGGCGTGCGCTACCACCGCCCGGCATGAAATAATTATTAATGGATGTATCTATTTTTTTGTTTTCAGTGCAAATCTCATGAGAAAACTTTTATAAAGCTAGATTTTACATTGAAGTTTCCAAAAGAGTTCTATTTCACATGTAGAGCATTCTTTCATTTTAAGAATTTATTTTACTCAGTCTGAAAACCTTACACTTCTATACAATGGATCTATATCAAGGCATCTCTATAAAGACCCCATTTCATCTCTTCTTCATTTATATGTTTTTTTTCAACACTGGTTCCAATTACTGTTGTCTGCTGGGATGATGACTGAATGTGTTGACTTCACTTTGAGAAGTTACCCAGAGCAGCAGTGAGTTCCTGAATATCAGGGCCATATCATGTTGAGAACAGAGCATTTCATAGCACTCTCCCTCCATCCTCTGTTTCTTATATTATTTCTGAGATCTCTTTAGATATTACAGAGCCTTGGACAGGTTGATGTATGGACAATTATTAAAGTACAGGATGATAAAGAGGAGGTTCCCCATGACTAAACAAAATTAGTTCCTAGACGGAAGGTTTACACAGGTAAAAAGCAATTTGAACCTTAAAACCTAATGAATATTACACTTAATTATCGAGTTGCAAGTGATAGTTATCTTTCCTTTTCATCGTAGGTTTTGGCACATGTTAATTCTTTTTTTTTAATTTTTATTTTCTATATTCTATGTTTACATGCCAAAGGCTTTCCCCTTTCCCAGCTCCCCCCCCCACCATACGTGCCATAATTCCTCTCCCCCCCAACTATTCCCCAATCATCACCTCCTCCACAATTTCTCTGTTCTGGGTCTACAAAACTGGATCCAATCTTTTCAGGCCCAGGGTCCTCTCCTTTCTTCTTCTTGGGAATCATTTGACTTGCTAATTGTGCCTTGAGTATTTAGGGCTTCTGGGCTCTTTAATATCCACTTATCAGTGATTGCATTTCATGTGTATTCTTTTGTGACTGGGTTAACTCACTTAGGATGATATTTTCCAGATTTACCTACAAATTGCATAAATTCATTATTTTTAATTGCTGAGTAGTGTTCCATTGTATAAATATACCACATTTTCTGTATCCATTCCTCCTTTGAGAGATATTTGGGCTCCTTCCAATTACTGGCTATTATAAACAAGGCTACTATAAACATAGTGGAGCATGTGTCTTTATTGTATGCAGGGAAATCCTCTGGGTATATGCCCAGGAGTGGTATGCCAGGGCCCTCTGGAAGTGACATGCCCAACTTTCTGAGGAACCACCAAACTGATTTCCAGAGCGGTTTTACCATTTTGCAATCCCACCAACAGTGGAGGAGTGTTCCTCTTTCTCCACATCCTCGCCAGCACTTGTTGTCTCTTGAGTTTTTAATCTTAGCCATTCTGACTGGTGTGAGGTGGAATATCAGGGTTGTTTTGATTTGCATTTCCATGATGACTAATGATGTTGAACATCTCTTAAGGTATTTCTTGGCCATCCTAATTTCTTCTGGTGAAAATTCTTTGTTTAGCTCTGTACCCCATTTTTTGACAGGGTTATTTGTTTCTTTGCGGTCTAACTTCTTGAGTTCTTTGTATATATTGGATATTAGCCCTCTGTCGGATGTGGGGTTGGTGAGGATCTTTTCCCACTTTGTTGGTTGCCTTCTGACAGTGTCCTTTGCCTTACAGAAACTTTGTAATTTTATGAGGTCCCATTTGTCAATTCTTGATCTTAGAGCATAAGCTACTGGTGTTCTGTTCAGGAACTTTCCCCCTGTGCCCAAGTCCTCCAGGGTCTTCCCAAGTTTCTTTTCTAATAGTTTCAGTGTGTCTGGTTTTATGTGGAGGTCCTTGATCCACTTGGATATGATCTTAGTACAAGGAGATAAAAGTGGGTCGATTTGTGGGAACTTCAAGTCCTTGAAGAAAGAAATAGAAGAAGACATCAGAAGATGGAAAAATATTTCTTGCTCCTTGATTGGCAGGATCAATATAGCAAAAATGGCCATCTTGCCAAAAGCAATCTACAGATTCAATGCAATCCCCATCAAAATCCCAACTCAATTCTTCATAGATCTAGAAAGAGCAATTCTCAAATTCATCTGGAGCAACAAAAAACCCAGGATAGCTAAAACTATTCTCGACAATAAAAGGACTTCTTGGGGAATAAATATCCCTGACCTCAAGCAGTACTACAGAGCTATTGTGTTAAAAACTGCATGATATTGGTACAGCAACAGGCAAGTAGATCAATAGAATAGGATTGAAGACCCAGAAATGAACCCACAGACTTATGGTCACTTGATCTTTGATAAAGGAGCCACAACCATCCAGTGGAAAAAAGATAGCTTTTTCAACAAATGGTGCTGGTTCAACTGGAGGTCAACATGTTAATTCTTTTAAAGTTAAAAATTTGAATGTAAGTCCTGAATATGGCTTAATTCATTTCAAGAAAATTTGGAGCATGGATTATATTAATTTCTTAAAATTAGAAAGAAGAGTGGTAAACTGGAGGCCAGAAGAAAAGAAAATGGAGTATCTGTGGTATAACTGACAGTGATCACTAAAGGCCAGTGGAGAGCTGTATATCAAATATGGCATGTGTCACATAATTCTGTAGTTAAACATTGAAGAAAACGTTTTATCATACAGATTCATTTCTATTTTAAAAGTGGTTTATTACTTTTAATACCAGTTATATTAATCATCCAGTCTTCTGTATTCATTAGTGCACTTATTTTGACATTGTCAGAGTCCCTCCAAATGGCCAGCATCAGCAGAAATTTTGTTAATAGCATATTCCTGTACCAACTTTATGTTTGTAGTTATAGGAATCTAGGAACTTCATCTAGGAAGTGTGGTTTTGAAGAAAGTGCAGGCAGCTCTAATCTAGACCTATGTAAAACAAGAGAATTTTAGCATTAACATCTGCATTCTTTCATATAATCATGTCTTAAGCATGTAAAAAGTTTAATAATATCTGAAATCAAACATAATAAGAATAAGACACAGTGGTTAAAACATCACAAACTAGTCTAATGGAAGATAAAGAAAAATATAAAAGTAATAATGTATTAAAACATGGGTGAATCATGTGTCAATATTGTTCAGTTGTTTCCTCAAGAGCAATCATGATGCTTTAGAAAAAAATCTTTGTGTGTACTTACTCTCCTTGAGTTTTAACTTACTTTCCATAAACTGGAGGTAGACAGCTGCCACATCTGGATGTTAATACTGAAATCTAATTCACACCATGAGGAATTCATTAGAACAGTAATTTCTGTGGCGATGTGGTGGCCATAGGAGATGACTAAGATGAGGTCATTGGGTAGAATACCATGTTGAATCCTACTGGCTTTGTTTGAAAAGTAAGAGAATCTTAAGCCTGATCTCTCTCTCTCTCTCTCTCTCTCTCTCTCTCTCTCTCTCTCTCTCTCTCTCTCTCTCTCTCTTCTCTCTCCTACTTTTGACTCTGCCCACAAAATGTAATTATCAATGAAACTGTGCCAATTCACACCAAACTGTGAGCCCAAATAAAACTTCTTTCTCTTTACTTACTCAGTTTGTTCTACTAATATTACCATAGAACACACACACAAACACAGAGGAGAGAGAGAGACAGAGACAGAGACAGAGACAGACAGAGACAGAGACATCGAAAGACAGAGACAGAGAGAAAGAGACAGGGAGACTGGGGGACAGGGACATAGAGAGACAAAGAGACAGAGAGACATGGAGACAGGGGGACAGGGAGACAGAGAGACAGAGAGACAGTAGGATGGGGAGACACAGAATCAGAAGCTGTAGGTTTGATGATGCTTATGTGCACCTCTTTGCGGCAAACTTCTGATATTTTCCTTTTTTCCACAGCATTTTCTTTATCACTTTACTCATTCCTCAAGTTTGCAGAACACTACTTTGATCATACATGGCTCTAATCCTGGCTTTTTTTTTTTTGAGAACCAATTCATGAATGAAGGAATATTGATCTATTTTTACTTTCAGTAAATTATTTCAGTGAATTATTTCTTGTTATACAAAATATTGTAGAGATAGATGAAAAGACAAAGTTGGAGAGAAATTTGCATTTATTTTATAACAGCATATTACTATATTTCATTTACTAACTATGCAAATAAAAATTTTAAGAACATGAGAGAAAAATAACATATATTTTCATTTTCCTTCAGGGCTTTGCATTATTTGTAGAGTGCTAATATTATTTTTGTAAAGCAAACATGCTTAAAGAACATAACAAAGATGGGTTTATTTTAATATAAAATTACTGCCAATTATTGCTCACAAAAGCTCACAATTGATGTTGAGAACTTCAACATTAATATAGCACAAGAATGAAAATATCTCTCAACTAATTTACTACAAGGAATAAACATATAAAATCTGTTAATTTGAGAAACTGAGTCCTGAGGTAGAAAGATGACACAACAATTAAGAGTCTTATGTAGGATATGAGCCTCATTCCACGTACACACATCAGGTAGTTCGCCACCTCTTGTGATTCCAACTTGGTTTCAAAGACCTCTTAAGAACACCTGCACTTGCATGTACACACACATATAAACACATGCAATGCAATATATTATATATATTCATACATATATAATTATATATGTAATATATATTATACATATAATGAGAAATAATAAAATAATTCTTTAATAAAATAAACAGTTCATACATTTCCTAAAATGCTGTTACCAAAGATAATACAGGTAATTTATACTATTAGTAATTTGGCATTTACTGCAAAAATATTTCCATAGCTATATATATATATATATATATATATATATATATATGATGTGTAAATATATACAATGCAACATAGGATATTCATAGTGAATATTAATTAGACTATATTAGAGAACCAATCTTTTGTGATTTGAAGTCCTTGCTTATAATATAACCAGTAATAGTTTTATTAATTATTTTTATTTTTTATATGTAAAAGAATTATATATATATCAAGAAATACATCATTTATATTTATGAGCAAACATAATATTTCTTATAAATATGATTTTAAGACAGATTTTGTAGGCCATATGCAAGATGTTGTGAATGTTGACTACTTAATTATAGATTATAACTGTATCTGTTGGCAGATAAAATGTGAGATAAAAATGATGAAAAGATACATCAAAGAATGAAATGGGCAAATAAGAAAGATTTATATTAGAATAAATCCAGAGCTAGAAAGTTGTGAAGGTTTTTGTGAGATAAGAATACAAAGACTCTGTATCCACTCTTCAATCTAAAACACTAACAGCTATTGAAACTACTGGCAGGTTTTTTGGAGTGCTATAATTAAGATACATGATAAATTAGGAAGACACATTTTCTAAGACAAATGTGACATAATAAAAACTGAAATGTAATGAAATGAAAATGAATTGGAGAATATAGCACATTATAGCTTCTTCTAGGAAGTAAACTTACAGAAAATCATATTCATATCCCAATTTCTTTACTTTGATTGGATTCCTACTGAATTTATGTCAAAATTCATCATGATATTTTAATTGCATATAATTAGCAAAAACAAAGAAATTAGATTACTTTAGTTTGATTTTATGTACTATGAAAAAATGAAGAAAACAACAATATACACAGAGATAACAAATGGTAACATTTCGTGATTGAGGTGGAAGGTCACATTTACTGGTTTATGATATATTCTACAGCAGATGAGAATAAGTAGATATATTCTCTACTTTGTAAGTAAACAAATAATACTTCCTTTTCTATCAAAATAATAGATTTAAACCCACAGAAATAACTACCATGGCTCAGAAGCCCTCACAGAGACTGAAGTGACAATCACAGATCCTATATGGGCTCACACTAGGTTCTTTGCATGTTTGTTACAGTTGTATAGTTTGATGTTCTTTTGGTACTTCGCTTTTAATTTTTTTATTAATGAATTTATTGACTTTACATCCCCATCTTAGCTTCCCCTCCTTCTTCTCCTTTTAGTCCCTCAATTTCCCATCACTTCTCTGTCATCTTCTAGTCCTTCTCTTCCCTTCTGAACAGGCTCACAAAAAGGGAGACCTTCCAGACATCAATCTGCCTTGATATATCAAGTTGCAGTAGGACTAGACAAGGCAGCCCAGTTGGAGGAAATGGGTCTAATGGCAGGCAGTAGAGTCAGAGACAGCTCTTGGTCCTGCTGTTAGACATACTACATGAAGATAAATTGCACATCTGCTGCATATGTGCCAAGAGTCTATGTTCATCCATGTATGCTTTCTGTTTAGTGATTCAGTCTCTGTGAGCGCCCATGGCCCAGGCTAGTTGGTTCTGTGTTTTCTTGTGTTCTCAACTTTTCTAGTTCCTTCAATGCTTTATCCCCCTTTTCCATAGAATTGCCCAAGCTTCTCCTAATATTTGGCTGTGGATCTTGGCATCTGTTTCAATCAGTTGATGGGTGAAGTCACTCAGGCACCTTTCTGGAACTATAACAGACTATCATTAATAGTGTTGGGGTAGACTCATGGCATGGATCTCAAGCTGAGCCAGTCCTTGGTTGACCATTTATTCAGTTTCTGCTCCATCTTTACTCCTGTACTGTTTCCAAGAGAAATTATGGGTCTAAGGTTTTGTAGCTAGGATTGTGTCTTGGTTACTCTATTGAAAGTCTTTTCTATTTACCAGAGATGGCCATTTCAGGATCCACACTTCCTCTTTGCTAGCAATGTTAGCTAAGGTTACTGCCATTGAGTCCTGGAAGTTTCCATTGTCTTGGATTTCTAGCTCAGCGAAGTGATGTCTCCTGTAGCAATTCCAATTTTCTCTCTAAGTACTCTCTGCCTCCATCCTTCCCCACATGATCCCCACTGTACCATCCCAACTACTCCCCCATACAATGTCTCTCCTCCACTCAGCCCCTATATCTATTCTATTTACACTTCTCAATGAAATTCAAACATCTCTCCTTGGGCAATCCTTGTTACTTGGCTCTTTGGTCTGTGTTTTGCAGTCTGGTTATCCTGTAATTTATGGCTACTATCTACTTATAAATGAGTAACATACTGTATTTGTCTTTCTGGGCCTATGTTAACTCATTCAGGAGGTTGTTTTCTAGTTTCATCTATTTTGCCTGAAAGTTTCATAATGGCATTATTTTTAATAGCAAGTATATTCCATTGTGTAAATGTACCTTATTTTTTTATCCATTCATCATTAGAACATCTAGGTTGTTTACAGTTTCTGACAATAGTGGGTGGGTTGTTGAGCAGGAAGGGATAGGATAGGGGGTTTGGAGGGGTAACGAGGAAAGGAGATAACATTTGAAATGTAAAAAATGAAAATATCTAATAAAAAATGAATAAAGCTCCTATGAACATAATTGTGCAAGTGTCCTTACATATACTGAAGGATCTTTTGGGCATATGCCCAGGAGTGGCGTAACTGGGTATACAGGATGGCTTTGTGTGTCAACTTGAGACAAGCTGGAGTTATCACAGAGAAAGGAGCTTCAGTTGAAGTGCCTCCATGAGATCCAGTTGTGGGGCATTTTCTCAATTAGTGATCAAGGGGGGGGGATGCCCCCTTGTAGGCAGTACCATCTCTGGGCTGGTATTCTTCGATTCTATAAGAGAGCAGGCTGAGCAAGTCCAGGGAATCAGGCCAGTAAATAACATTCCCCCATGGCTTCTGCATCAGCTCCTGCTTTCTGACTTGCTTGAATTCCAGTCCTGACTTCCTTTGGTGATGAATAGCTGCGTGGAAGTGGAAGTGAAATAAGCCCTTTCCTCCCCTACTTGCTTCTTGGTCATGATGTTTGTGCAGGAATAGAAACCCTGACTAAGACACCAGGTTTTTTTTTTTTATTTATTGGATATATTCTATATTTACAATTCATTTCCCTGAGAAAGTAGCAAACTGATTTCCAAAGTGGTTGTGCCAGTTTGGAACCCTGCCAGCAATGGACGAGTGTTTCTATTGCTGAGCACCACATCCTTGTCAGTATGTGCTATCAGGAGTTTTTGAACTTGGCTATTCTGGCAAATGTAGGATGGAATCTTATGGTCACTTTGATTTGCATTTCCCTAATGACTAAGGATGTTTAACATTTCCTTAAGTATTTCTCAGCCATTAGAAATTGATCTGTTGAGAATTCTGTTTAGATCTGTGCCCTATTATCCGTGTCCTATTATTTAATTGGGTTATTTTGTTTGATGGTGTCTAATTTTTTTCAGCTCATTATATTCTTTGGATATGTTCCCTCTGTCAGATATAGAGTTGGTGAAATTTTTTTCCCAATCTGCAGGCTGTCTATTTTTGTCCTATTGAGAGTGTCCTTTGCCTTATAGAAGATTTTCAGTTTCATTAGGTTCTATTTATTAATTATTGATCTTAGTGTCTCAGCTCTTGTGTTCTGTTAACGAAGTTTTCTCCAGTTCCAATGTGTTCAAGGTTTTTTTCCTACTTTCTTTTCTATTCAATTCAGAGTATCTGTTTTTATTTCAAGACAGGGTTTCTCTGTGTAGCACTGGCTGTCCTGGAACTCACTCTATAGACCAGACTGGCCTTGAACTCAGAAATCTGCCTGCCTCTGCCTCCCAAGTGCTGGGATTACAGGCGTGCACCTAGAGTATCTGTTTTTATGTTGATGTCCTTGATCCAATTGAACTTGAGCTTTGTGTGAGCTGATACATATGGGTATGTTTTCATTCTTCTACATGAGGACTGACTTCCAGTTAAGCCAGCACCATTTGTTGAAACTGATTTCTGATTTTCATTGTATAATTTTGGGTGAGTTTTCAAAAATAAAGTGTCCAAAAGTATATGGCTTTACTTCTATGTCTTCAGTTTTATTCAATTGTTCAATTTGTCTGTTTTTATGATAATATTATGTGGGATTTTAATACTATTGTTCTGTAATACATCTTGAAATCTGGTATATCCAGAAGTTGTTTCACTGTGCAGAATTGTTTTAGCAATCTGGAATATTTTTGTTTCCCATTCAAAGTTGAGTATTGTTCTTTAAAATTCTGTAAAGTATTATGTTCAAATTTTGATGTAAATTGCATTGAATCTATAGATAATGCTCTTGATGAAATGGATAGTTTTATTATGTCAATCCTACTGATCCATGAGCATGAGAGATCCTTCCAAGTTCTGATATTATCTTCAATTTCTTTATCATCACATGGAACTTTCACTTGCTTAGTTAGAGTTATACCAAGGTATTTTATATTTGTGGCTACTTTGAAGGGTATGGTTTACACAATTTCTTTTTCAGCCATTCTATGATTCGTATATAGGAAGGCTAACTAACTTTTTTTAGTTAATTTTTTTTACCAATCCACTTTACTAGAGAGGTTTTTCAGCTGTAGGAGACCCCTGGTAGAATTTGTGGGGTCACTTGTGTATACTATCATATCATCTGCAAATAGCAATACTTTGACTTCTTTCTTTTCCATTTTGTATTCCCTTGCTCTACTTTAGTTGTCTGAGTGCTCTGTCTAGAACTTCAAATACTATATTGAATAGATATGGAGAGAGTAGACAGCTTTGTCATCCTGAATTTTAGTGGAATTACTTTAAATATCTCTCCATTTAGTTTGATCATTGCTATAGGCTTGCTGTATATTGCCTTTATTGTGTTCATGTATTTACCTTGTACCCCAGATCTCTCCAAGACATTTATCATAAAGGTATTTTTGGTTTTGCTTTTCAGCATCAAATGAGACATTCATGTAGGTTTTCATTTTTCTTTTGATTTGTTTATGTGGGAGATCACATTGATGGATTTTCATATGTTGAACCATTTCTACATCTGTATAATGAAACCTATTTAATCATGGTGGATGATGGTTTCTTTTGGATTTGATTTTTAAGACAGGGTTTCTCTGTGTAGCCCTGGCTGTCCTGGAACTCACTCTGTAGACCAGGCTGGTCTTGAACTCAGAAATCTGCCTGCCTCTGCTGCCCAGAGTGCCGGGATTACAGGCGTGCACCACAACCGCCTGGCCCAATTTTTTTTTGATTTTTTTTATTGTATATATTCAATATTTACAATTCATTTCCCTTTTTCTGGTTCCCCACCCCCAAAGGTCCCACATGTCCTTTTCCCTCCCCCTGCTCCCGCATCCACCCCCTCCCACTTTACTGTTCTTGTACTCTCCCACAATGATGTTTTGGTCCATTCTAGCACCAGTGTCCACTCCTTTCTTCTTGTGAGACATCACTTGATATGTGATTTGTGTCTTTGGTGTTCCAAGCTTCTAGGCTAATATCCACTTATCAGTGACTGTATACCATGGGTATTCTTTTGAGACTGGGTCACCTCACTTAGTATGACATTCTCCAGCTCCATCCATTTCTCTAAGAATTTCATGAATTCATTGTTTCTAATGGCTGAATAGTATTCCATTGTGTATATATACCACATTTTTTGTATCCATTCCTCTGTTGAGGGACATCTGGGTTCTTTCCAGCTTCTGGCTATTATATATAAGGCTGCTATGAACATAGTGGAGCATGTATCCTTATTGCATGCTGGTGAATCTTCTGGGTATATTCCCAGGAGTGGTATGGCTGGGTCCTCCGGAAGTATCACGCCCAGTTTTCTGAGGAACCACCATACTGATTTCCAGAGTGGTTGTACCAGCTTGCATTCCCACCAGCAATGGAGGAGTGTTCCTCTTTCTCCACATCCTTGCCAACACCTGATGTCTTCTGAGTTTTTAATCTTAGCCATTCTGACTGGTGTGAGGTGAAATCTCAGGGTTGTTTTAATTTGCATTTCCCTAATGACTAGTGATGTTGAACATTTTTTAAGGTGTTTCTCAGCCATCCGAATTTCTTCAGGTGAAAAGTCTCTGTTTAGATCTGTACCCCATTTTTGGATAGGGTTATTGGGTTTTCTGGGGTCTAACCTCTTGAGTTCTTTGTATACATTGGAGATTAGCCCTCTGTCGGATGTGGGGTTGGTGAAGATTTTTTCCCAATTTGTTGGTTGCCGATTTATCCTTTTGACAGTGTCTTTTGCCTTACAGAAACTTTGTAGTTTTATGAGGTCCCATTTGTCTATTCCAGCTCTTAGAGCATAAGCAATTGGTGTTCTGTTCAGGAATTTTTCCCCTGAGCCAATGTCCTCAAGGGTCTTCCCCAGTTTCTTTTCTATTAGTTTTAGTGTGTCTGGTTTTATGTGGAGGTCTTTGATCCACTTGGAGTTGAGCTTAGTGCAAGGAGATAAGAGTGGATCAATTCTCATTCTTCTGCATGTTGACCTCCAGTTGAGCCAGCACCATCTGTTGAAAAGGCTATCTTTTTTCCACTGGATGTTTTCAGCTCCTTTGTCGAAGATCAATTGGCCATAGATGTGTGGGTTCAATTCTGGGTCTTCGATCCTATTCCATTGATCTGCTTCCCTGTCACTGAACCAATGCCATGCAGTTTTTAATACCACTGCTCTGTAATATTGCTTGAGGTCCGGGATATTGATTCCCCCAGAAGTTCTTTTGCTGTTGATGATAGTTTTAACTATCCTGGGTTTTTTGTTATTCCAGATGAATTTGAGAATTGCTCTTTCTAGCTCTATGAAGAACTGAGTTGGGATTCGTAACATATAAAGGAAGACCTATCAGAATCACACCAGACTTCTCTCCATAAACCATGAAAGCTAGAAGATCCTGGGCAGACCTCATGCAGACCCAATTTTTTAAAAGTGTTTTTTAATTCACTTGGCAAGTATTTTATTGAGTACTTTTTCATTAATATTCATACAAGAAATTGGTCTGAAATTCTCTTTATTGTTTGAGTCCTTATGTGATTTATCTATTAGGGTGACTTTGGAGCTTAAAATGAGTTTGGCAGTGTTTACTATATTTCTATACTGTGGAATTATTTGGTGAAACTTGGTATCAGCTGTTTTTTGAAAGTCTGGTAGAATTTTCCACTAAATCCATCTGGCCCTGGGCTCTTTTTAGTTCATATATTTTTAATGACTACTTCTATTTCCTGAGGGGTTTATAGGCCTATTTAAATTGTTTACCTGTTCTTTATTTAATGTGTGGTGTGTGGTATCTATCAGGAAACTGATCTATTTCTTTTCTATTTTCCAATTTTGTGAATACAGGTTTTGTAGTAAGACCTCAGGATTCTTTTAATTTCCTCAGTGTTTATTTTTATGTGTCCATTTCATTTCTGATTTGTTAACTTGGAAATTGTGTCTCTGACTTTTGGTTAGTTCAGCTAAGTATTTGTCTATCTTGTTTATTTTCTCAAAGAACCAACTCTTGGTTTCATTGGTTCTTAGTTTTGTTCTCTTTGTTTATAATTTATTGATATCAACTCTGAGTTTGATTATTTCCTCTCAACTACTCCTCTTGGGTGTGTTGGCTCCATTTTGTTCTACAGCTTTCAAGTATACTGTTAAATGACTGGTATTGTATCTCACTAATTTCTTTATGAAGGTGCTTATTGCTATAAACATTCCTTAGTACTGCTTTTATAGTGTTAGAAAATTTGATTATGATGTGCATTCATTGAATTCTAGAAAGTCTTTCATTTCTTTCTTTGTTTCATACTTGACCCAGTAGTTACTGAGTAGGAAGATTTTCAGATTCCATGGGTATGTAGGCTTTCTGCTGTTTCTGTTGTTGTTGAAGTTCAGCTTTGATCCATGTTAGTCTGATAAAATACAAGGCATTAATTCAGGTTTTCTTGTATCTATTGATACTTGACCTGTGTTCAAGTATATGGCCAATTGTGGAGAAGCTTCCATGGGATGCTGAGAAGAAGGTATATTCTTTAGTGATTAGATGAAATATTCTGTAACATCTCTTTGGTTACTTGATTCACCATATCTGTTAATTTCATTATTTTTCTGCTTATTTTTTTATCTGAATGTCCTGTCCTGTCCATTGGTGAGAGTCAGATTGAAGTCTTTCACTATTAATGTGTGATTTAAGCTTTAGTAATATTTCTTTTAAAAATATCGGTGCTCATGTATTTGGAACAGACATATTCAGAATTAAGACATCATTGTGATAGGTTTTTTATTTTGAGTATGACATGTACTTCCCACCTCTTTTGATTAATTTTGGTTGAAATCATATATTATTAAATATCAGAACAGTGATTCCAGCTTTCTTGCTAGTCCTGCTTTCTTGGAAAACATTTTATATCCCTTTTCTCAGAGGTAAAATATTTCTTTATTGCTGAATTATGTTTCTTAAATGCAGCAGAATGATGGATCCTGTTTCCACATCTATTCTGTTAGTCTATGTCTTTTTATTTGGATAATTGAATCCACTGATTTTGAGAACTATTAATAGTAATTATTGTTAATTATTATTATTTTGAGATTGATGGTTTAGGTGTGTATGTGCACGTGTGTGTGTGTGTGTGTGTGTGTGTGTGTGTGTGTGTGTCTGTGTGTGTGTGTGTGTGTGTGTGTGTGTGTGTATGTGTGTGCCTTCTTTTGTATTTTCTGGTGTGTATATATTTCATGTGTTTTCTTGGATGTAATTAAGCTCGTTATGTTGAATGTTTCCTTCTAGGATCTTCTTTGTCCTATATTTGTACATAGAGATTAAATTTGTTTTTGTCATGGATTATCTTGTTTTCTTTATATAAGGCTATTCAAAGTTTTTCTGGGTATAGTCTGGGCAGGCATCTGTGGTTTCTTAGAGACTACAATATACTGAGCCCAGTTCTTTGGGCTGGTCTCTCTTGAGAAGTAGGGTATAATTTTCTCAGGGATATGCCTTTATATGTTACTTGAACATTTTCCCTTATAGCTTTTAATATTCTTTTTTTTTGTTCTTTAGATTTAATGTTTTGATTATTAAGCCACTGTAGGATTTTCTTTTCTTATTGAGTCTGTTTGATGTTCCATAAGTTTCATGTATGTTTTAGGCATCTTGTACTTTAAGTTAGGGAAATTTTTTCTGTAATTGTGTTAAAATATTTTCTGGAATTTTGAGCTGTGAATTTTCTCCTTTTTCTAGTCCTAGTATACTTAGTTTTGGTCTTTTCGTATTGTCCCAGATTTCCTGAATGTCTTGTACCAGAAATTTTCTAGATTTAGCATTGTCATTGACTATCTTCTATTATATATCATATGCCTGTGATTTTTCCATCATCTCTTGTATTGTGTTGGTGATGCTTTGTCTGTAGTTCCTATTCTCTTACCTAGGTTTTTCCATCCCCAGGATTCCCACAGTTTGTGTTTCCCTTATTACTTCTATTCTATTTTCAGTTCTTAAATAGTTTTATTTACCTTTTCCTTTACCTCTATTATTGTACTTTTTTTTGTATTTCTTTAAGGGAGTTATTAGTTTTCTCCTTAAAGCCTCTATCATCTTCATAAGATTAGATTTACGCCATTTTCTTGTGCTTTAACAGTGTTAGGATATTCAGAGCTTGCTTTTGTAGGATAGTTTGGGTCCAGTGGTGCCATATTGCTCAGGTGTTAAATTGTGTTTTTATGCTGTATTTTAGCCACTTAGATCTTTCTGTTATAAGTTTGAAGCTGATTTCTGAGTTTATCTCTGTTGGATGAATATTTGGGGCTATTTTACCCTTGATTTTCTGTTTCTCCTTTTCTGAATGGCCTGGAGTTCTAGTTACCAAGGAGTCTTTAGGTCCAGTATGGTGTCTCCCTGTGTATTTTGTGGACTGAGTGGATGCTATCTTTGCCTCTGGGATCCTTAATGACAGATGGCCTAGGATCTCTGGTGCTGTTGGGACTCTAGAGAAGCAAATTAGGTTGCAAAATGGGATCCATGGTAGTAAAGTGCAATATAAAGTTGATGATGTGTTAAGAGGAATATGGAGGACGAGGGTAATATCTTGCCTGGTTGTTTCTAGTGATTGCAAGCCTCCAGCAATGCAGGCAGAGTTTTAGGGAAGGAAATAGGGCAGGGAGTATAGGTTATAGTTTACTGCTGTTGAGGCTTCTTTCAGGTGATTTGCTATCAAAATTTGGGAGAGGAGGTGCTTACTAGGTTGTCCCGGAGTCTGGAAGGCCTCCAGCAAATCAAGCAGAGTTCTGGAACTGCAAATGGAGATCCTCTTGTAGTACTTCTAATCAAGGTAGAGGGGTTTATCTTGATTCGTTTTCTTGTACTTGGGATGTTTTTCCTCTTAATACATCTATTTATACAGCCTTAATATAAGGGTTTGAGCTTAGTCTTATTGTAATTTGTTATGCTATGTCCAGTTGATATCACTGTGAGGCTTGATTTCTTTCCTTTCATTTTCTTAAAAAGAAAAGAAAAGTTTGAGGAGTAGATATGGGATAAGGGAGAGATTTGTGTGGAGGATGGAAAAAATACAGGCTGGAGAAATGTATCTAATGAATAAAAGTTGAAATAAAAAAGAATGAAGGTAGTAATACTAATAGATTTCATGAGATAGAAACAGAGACAGAATCTCATTTTCTTTGTCATGCAGAAGCTAAAATAACTCAAATGTCTACTATTAGGTGTTTGAAAATGAGGGTGAAATGATCTTCCCTCCACTTTAGTTTTGTACTTTGTTAGCCACTTTTCAAGCATCATACCTTTAAATAGATTTGTAAGTACCCTCTTCTCATATACTGTAAAACTAATTGTTGCTCAGCCAGCTTGACATAACATTTATGAAAAAGAAATACAAATGAGAATAATTATAATAACTGAGATATACAGAAAAAAAGCTCATTTAACAAATTCACTGGAAAGACTTATAAAAGGGATTGATCCTGTGTTTCTACAACAGCAGAGTAAACTGTGAAACAACACAGCATAAACATGGAAAATTTTTTTCTTCTGATGGATTTTTGCTGAAACATGAAGGTGGGAAAAAAGGAAGGAAGGAAGAAACATTGGCCATAGATTACAAAGATAATAGATAAGAAGACCAGAAATGTAGACAATACAGTGGAGCAGGTAGATGAGTCAAAATGTGAATATTGTTCCTTTGTCTCATGTTGAACATATTTATTTATTTACTTATTTAGTGATTTTCAGAAGCACTTACTCATGCAGTATATTATGATTATGATTTCCACTCCCCTGCTTCTTCTCAGACCCTCCCTACCACCATACTTAAAGAAATCTATAAATTTTCTTTTTCTCTGTCTCTAGAATACAATCATCTAGAAAATAATAAAATAAATAAGAATAATCAAACCAGAATAGAGCTAAGCAACCAAGCCAAAAGAAGACAAGGAACCAAATAAAAAGCATAGAAAACACTTATAGATGCAGATGCATACATGTTTATTCACATAGAAATCTCTACCCACATAAAACTTCCAAACATATTATATATATTATGGACCAGTAAGGCGGATAAAGAATTTTAACTGCCAGTGAGCTCATTTTTTGTTGACCATTAGTGCTGGGCACTGGGCCTTTTATTAAGAGTGATAAGGGTAGTTTATAAACACAGTGAAATTCCATTGAAGAAGTATTGTTTTGAGCTTTGAGCAAGACAATTAAAAGAAGTACCATTAATGTTTGAGTTTCAAGAGCTCTTGTAGTCTTTTGTGTTTGAACACTTGCTTCCCAGCTTGTGGTGCTATTTTGAGAGGTCACAGATTCTTATTGGGTTGTCTGAGTGGGTCACTAATGGAGGAACTTGAGGTTTTGTAGCCCATACCCCCCTTACTGACCTTTATCGTGATCAGGCATATGTCACACTTATGCTTGTTTACTACAGACATTGAAGATCCTGGGTCTTATATTTGAGTGCTTACTATTTTCAAGCTTTTATTTTTTATTTTTTTACTGAGATAAGGTAGGGGTCTTGATTCAATTTTTCTTTAAGTTCATGCACGAAGGAACGCAATTCAGTAAATAAATGACTTTCAATTTAGAGCACTAAAGTGAGAACTGACATCAGAAAAATAGTAGCATTCTAGGAACAAATTCCTCCTTATCCAAAGAGGAAAGGTTCCTATACTTGGACACCCATTTTAACAGCTTCAAGACCATAGTTTGGAAGGCCTCAATCTTATTAGTTGGGAAGGCTTAACCTAATATAAGATCCAGTGATCATTGTTTCAGTGGTAACAAAGCTGGAAAAAAATGAGTAGCAATCAATAAATTAAGTGTACTGGTGATTTCAGAGCTTATATTATTACATTAAGTTATAATCAAATTTCAAATGTAAAACCTTACATCTCTACAGTTTCATTAGTCATTATTATTGTTCTGAAAAGATGTTTATTACTAAGATGTGGTAACTAAAGACTTATAGGAAAAGTGATTTTATAATGAGAAATCAAAGACTTATTGGATGATATGGTATAATTAGGATGGTAAAATGCTATGTTAAGATCTCATGCTGTGAAACTATCTTCTTAATGAGTAAAAGATAAATATGTAACAAATGTGTCCAGGTACATTTTTCATTTCCCATTAAATAATTGGTAACCTTAAAGCTCTAGTTGTATGTAAAATGTACTAATGATTATAAAGTAACACTGGTGTTTTATAAAAAGTTAGAAAATTAATTCAAACTAATTGCAATTGATACTATAAAATTGTCTATTCTTATTTCAATAGCCTTCCTGCAGATTCCTTTACAGTATCTTAGTTGCAATTATGTATTTCTCTTACCCCTTTATGTGGTCACATAATGGTAAATAGTGTCAAAATATTTCTAATTATATTTTGTTTTGAAGGCACTGTTAGTATTTAGTTTTTAGTTCACGTCATGAATCATTTAAATGAATCATTGCATCAAAGACATGCGTGTTACAGATTCTCCCAACTTATGTTACATCTGTTAATAAACATGTATTAAAAAATTGTAAAGTGTTAGTTTTAGATATATAGTTTTGTAGGAGGCATATATAGAACGAATGTATAGACATTATCTACTCAAATTATCTTAATTGTTGATTACTAAAGTATTATACTAAATATTACTATTTTTTTTCAATCCCTATCCAAATTTCCACTCAATTCTTCATAGTGTTAGAATGAGCAATTCTTTTTTTTTTATTGTATATATTCTATATTTACAATTCATTTCCCTTTTTCTGGTTCCCCACCCCCAAAGGTCCCACATGTCCTTTTCCCTCCCCCTGCTCCCGCATCCACCCCCTCCCATTTTACTGTTCTTGTACTCTCCCACAATGATGTTTTGGTCCGTTCTAGCACCAGTGTCCACTCCTTTCTTCTTGTGAGACATCACTTGATATGTGATTTGTGTCTTTGGTGTTCCAAGCTTCTAGGCTAATATCCACTTATCAGTGATTGTATACCATGGGTATTCTTTTGAGACTGGGTCACCTCACTTAGTATGACATTCTCCAGCTCCATCCATTTCTCTAAGAATTTCATGAATTCTCATTGGATGCTGAAAAAGCATTTGACAAAATTCAGCATCCTTTCATGCTAAAGGTCCTAGAAAGAACAGGAATTCAAGGCCCATATCTAAACATAGTAAAAGCAATATACAGCAGACCAGTAGCCAACATCAAGGTAAACGGAGAAAAACTCGAAGCAATCCCTCTAAAATCAGGGACTAGACAAGGCTGTCCCCTCTCGCCATATCTCTTCAATATAGTACTTGAGGTACTAGCTAGAGCAATTCGACAACAGAGGGAAGTCAAAGGGATACAAATCGGAAAGGAAGAAGTCAAACTATCACTATTTGCAGATGATATGATAGTTTACTTAAGTGACCCAAAAACCTCCACCAGAGAACTCCTGCAACTGATAAACAACTTCAGCAAAGTGGCTGGCTATAAATATTACTATTTTATTTAATAACAAATCTTTTAAGCATACTATTTTTGGTTTTCTGTATTTCTCTTTTAGAATAAAGAAATGCTTAAATAGACCTAATGTCTCATCATTTAACTGACAATGTTTACATTTCTTGAATAAATTTTAGAGATTATGATATAAGTATTTCGTTTTTATAGTGTGAAAAATAGTACTTCAAAGGAGCAAAACTGATGTCTTTTGTTACTTTCAATATGCACATTAGTAATGATTGATGAAAATTACTAATTTAAACAGAAATTAAGAAAATAAATACAAAATTATAATAAAAACACAGCTAATTCTCAACCCAGAAGCAAATTTTATATTCTTTATCTCCTTTTTAACTACTATACACATTTAGATCTGAACTCAGAATTCCTTCATTAAACGATTCTGAACTTCTCTGTTTTTCTCATATATACAAGTAGATCAGCACCTAACTTAGAAAACACCAAGATTTACTACAATAGTCCCTTGTGATATTTATGACATTTTGTAATTACAAATTTGTTTTCACTTACTCAATACTTGTTTTTCCAAATATCACCTATTTATAAGAAGAAAAGTATGCATCTTATATCTGTTTATCCTTTCATCTGTTTTAATGAAAGGTTCCAAAAATATGAAAGGTTCCAAAAATATTTTGTTGCACAACTTCATCATTGATAATATTTTCCCAGTGGGAGATATATATATATATATATATACACACATATATGTATGTATTTATATATGTATATATATTTACTTATTTATTTAATTTACATTTCAATGGTTATCCCTGTTCCCGGCCCCCACTCCATGAGCCACCCAACTCATCTTCAGTCCTCTTTTCCTCTAAGAGGGTGCTCCCCTACTCGCCCACATTATTGCAAATTTCATGATGTAATTTTTAATGTTTGAATACTACCTACTGGTATAAATGTACCACATTTTCTTTTCCATTCTTCTTTTAAGGGACATCTATGCTCTTTCTTGTTTTGGCAAAAATGAATAGAGCAGAAATGAACCTCTCAGAGAACAGCCATGCCAGGCTCCTTTCTGCAAACATACCTTAGCATAAGCAGTAGTATTGGGATTTGGTGTCTGTGCCTGAGATGGATCCCAATATGGAACAGTCTCTGGAATGCCTTTCCTTCAGTCTATGCTCCATTTTTTGTCCCTACATTTCCTTTGGACTAGAATAATTCTGGGGTAAAAATTATAAGATGGGTGGTTGGCCCCATCCCTCAGCTGGAGGCCATGTCTATCCACTGGAGATTGTCTCTTCAGGTTCTATCTTCCCACTGTTGGACATTTCAGCTAATGCCATCTCCATTGGGTCCTGGCACAGATTGGATGCTCCACATCAATACATACGTCTTCTTAAAGATGCCATACTCTTAATATTTTTATAATATCACTTATAATTACTTAATATTCTTTTACCATGTAAGAAAACTGTGTTTGAAACATTACAAGTTAATGGAGACATCCCATTTAGGGCTGAGTGTTCCAGGGTCTCTCACTCTATGTGTAATGTCTGCCTATGGTCATTTTTTTTCCAACTTGCTGGATCAGGAAACTTCTTTTTTTTTTTTTTTTTTAGTTATTTTTATTTTCTATATTCTATGTTTACATTTCAAAGGCTTTCCCCTTTCCCAGTTCCCACCCACCATAGTTCCCATAGTTCTTCTCCCCCCCCCAATTATTCCCCAATCATTCCCCCTCTCCCCTTGGTTTCTTTACTAAACTGGATGCAATCTTTATATGCCCAGGGTCCTCTCCTTTCTTCTTCTTGGGAATCATTTGACTTGCTATTTGTGTCTTGAGTATTTAGTGCTTCTGGGCTCATTAATATCCACTTATCAGTGATTGCATTTCATGTGCATTCTTTTGTGATTGGGTTAGCTCACTCAGGATGATATTTTCCAGGTCTAACCATTTACCTACAAATTGCATGAATTCATTATTTTTAATTGCTGAGTAGTATTCCATTGTATAAATATACCACATTTTCTGTATCCATTCCTCCTTTGAGGGATATTTGGGCTCCTTCCAATTTCTGGCTATTATAAACAAGGCTGCTATAAACATAGTGGAGCATGTGTCTTTATTGCATGTAGGGGAATCCTCTGGGTATATGCCCAGGAGTGGTATGCCAGGGTCCTCTGGAAGTGCCATGCCCAATTTTCTGAGGAACCGCCAAACTGATTTCCAGAGTGGTTTTACCATTTTGCAATCCCACCAACAGTGGAGGAGTGTTCCTCTTTCTCCACATCCTCGCCAGCACTTGTTGTCTCTTGAGTTTTTAATCTTAGCCATTCTGACTGGTGTGAGGTAGAATCTCAGGGTTGTTTTGATTTGCATTTCCCTGATGACTAATGATGTTGAACATCTCTTAAGGTGTTTCTCGGCCATCCGAATTTCTTCTGGTGAAAATTCTTTGTTTAGCTCTGTGCCCCATTTTTTGATAGGGTTATTTGTTTCTTTGCGGTCTAACTTCTTGAGTTCTTTGTATATATTGGATATTAGCCCTCTGTCGGATGTGGGGTTGGTAAAGATCTTTTCCCACTTTGTTGGTTGCCGTTTTGTCCTTCGGACAGTGTCCTTTGCTTTGCAGAAACTTTGTAATTTTATGAGGTCCCAATTGTCTATTCTTGATCTTAGTGCGTACGCTATTGGTGTTCTGTTCAGGAACTTTTCCCCTGTGCCCAAGTCCTCCAGGGTCTTCCCAAGTTTCTTTTCTAATAGTTTCAGTGTGTCTGGTTTTATGTGGAGGTCCTTGATCCACTTGGAGTTGATCTTAGAGCAAAGAGATAAGAGTGGGTCAATTCGCATTCTTCTGCATGTTGACCTCCAGTTGAACCAGCACCATTTGTTGAAAAGGCTATCTTTATTCCATCGGATGGTTGTGGATCCTTTATCAAAGATCAAGTGACCATAAGTCTGTGGGTTAATTTCAGGGTCTTCAATCCTGTTCCATTGATCTGTTTGCCTGTTGCTATACCAATACCATGCAGTTTTTAACACAATTGCTCTGTAGTACTGCTTGAAGTCAGGGATATTGATTCCCCCAGAAGTCCTTTTATTGTTGAGAATAGTTTTAGCTATCCTGGGTTTTTTGTTGCTCCAGATGAATTTGAGAATTGCTCTTTCTAGATCTATGAAGAATTGAGTTGGGATTTTGATGGGGATTGCATTGAATCTGTATACTGCTTTTGGCAAGATGGCCATTTTTACTATATTGATCCTGCCAATCCAGGAGCAAGAAATATTTTTCCATCTTCTGAGGTCTTCTTCGATTTCTTTCTTCAAGGACTTGAAGTTCTTGTTGTACAGATCTTTCGCTTGTTTGGTTAGAGTTACGCCAAGATACTTTATGTTGTTTGTGGCTATTGTGAAGGGTGTTATGTCCCTAATTTCTTTCTCAGCCTGCTTGTCCTTTGAGTACAAGAAGGCCACTGACTTGCTTGAGTTAATTTTATAACCTGCCACTTTGCTGAAGTTGTTTATCAGCTGTAGAAGTTCTCTGGTGGAGTTTTTTTGGGTCGCTTAGGTAAACTATCATATCGTCTGCAAATAATGATAGTTTCACTTCTTCCTTTCCAATTTGTATCCCTTTGACTGCCTTATGTTGTCTAATTGCTCTTGCTAGAACTTCAAGTACTATATTGAAAAGATATGGAGAGAGAGGGCAGCCTTGTCTAGTCCCTGATTTTAGTGGGAATGCTTCAAGTTTCTCTCCATTTATTTTGATGTTGGCTACTGGTTTGCTGTAGATTGCTTTTACTATGTTTAGGAATGGGCCTTGAATTCCTGCTCTTTCCAAGACTTTTAGCATGAAAGGATGCTGAATTTTGTCCAATGCTTTTTCAGCATCTAATGAGATGACCATGTGGTTTTTTTCTTTCAGTTTGTTTATGTAGTGGATTACATTGATGGATTTCCGTATATTGAACCATCCCTGCATCCCTGGGATGAAGCCTACTTGATCATTGTGGATGATCGTTTTGATGTGCTCTTGGATTCAGTTAGCAAGAATTTTATTTAGTATTTTTGCATCTATATTCATCAGAGAAATTGGCCTGAAGTTCTCTTTCTTTGTTGGATCTTTTTGTGGTTTAGGTATTAGCGTAATTGTGGCTTCGAAGAATGAGTTGGGCAGTGTCCCTTCTGTCTCTATTTTGTGGAATAGTTTGGAGAGTATTGGTGTTAAGTCTTCTTTGAAGGTCTTTTAGAATTCTGCACTAAAACCATCTGGTCCCGTACTTTTTTTGGTTGGGAGGCTTTCTATAACCCCTTCTATTTCTTTAGGGGTTATGGGACTATTTAGCTGGTCTACTTGATGCTGATTTAATTTTGGTATTTGATATCTGTCTAGGAAATCGTCCATTTCCTCCAGATTCTCCAGTTGTTTTGAGTATAGACCTTTGTAGTAGGATCTGATGATCTTTTGAATTTCCTCAGTTTCTGTTGTTATGTCTCCCTTTTCATTTCTAATTTTGTTAATTTGTATACTGTCTCTGTGTCCTTTGGTTAGTCTGGCTAAGGGTTTATCTATCTTGTTGATTTTCTCAAAGAACCAGCTCCTGGTCTTGTTGATTCTTTGTATGGTTCTCTTTGTTTCTATTTGATTGATTTCAGCCCTGAGTTTGATGATTTCTTGTCTTCTACTCCTCCTGGGTGAATTAACTTGTTTTTCTTCCAGGGCTTTAAGGTGTGCCATTAAGCTGCTAGTGTATGCTCTCTCCAGTTTCTTTTTGGATGCACTTAGAGCTATGAGTTTTCCTCTTAACACTGCTTTCATTGTGTCCCATAGATTTGGGTAGGTTGTACCTTCATTTTCATTGAATTCTAAAAAGTCTTTGATTTCTTTTTTTATTTCTTCCTTGACCAAGGTGTCATTGAGTAGAGTATTGTTCAGTTTCCATGTGTATGTGGGCTTTCTGTTGTTTTTGTTGCTATTGAAGACCACTCTTACTCCATGGTGATCTGATAAGAGGCATGGGATTAGCTCGATCTTCTTGTATTTGTTGATATCTGTCTTGTGACCGATTATATGGTCTATTTTGGAGAAGGTACCATGCGGTGCTGAGAAAAAGGTATATTCTTTAGCTTTAGGATGAAATGTTCTATATATATCTGTTAAATCCAATTGGTCCAGAGTTTCAATTAGTTTCACTGTGTCCCTGTTTAGTTTCTGCTTTCCTGATCGGTCCATTGAGGAGAGTGGGGTGTTGAAGTCACCCACAATTATTGTGTTAGGTGTAATGTGTGCTTTAAGCTTTAGTAAGGTTTCTTTTATGAAGGAGGGTGCCCTTGCATTTGGAGCATAGATGTTCAGTATTGAGAGCTCTTCCTGGTGGATTTTCCCTTTGGCCAGCAAGAAGTGACCTTCTGAGTCTCTTTGGATGATTTTAGGTTGAAAGTCAATTTTATCTGATATTAGAATGGCTACTCCAGCTTGTTTCCTGAGACCATTTGCTTGTAAAATTGTCCTCCAGCCTTTTACTCTAAGGTAGTGTTTGTCTTTAACACTGTGATGTGTTTCCTGTATGCAGCAAAATGTAGGGTCCTGTTTCCGTATCCAGTCTGTTAATCTATGTCTTTTTATTGGGGAATTGAGTCCATTGACGTTAAGAGATATTAAGGAATAGTAATTATTACCTCCAGACATTTTTGAAAATATATTTATTTATCTTATTTATTTTTTATATTCGAGAGGTTATCTTCTTTTGGGTTTGATGAGAGGAGGTTTCTATCTTGCTTCTTCCCGGGTGTAGTTTCCGTCCTTGTCTTGGTGTTTTCCCCCTATTATCCTTTGTAGGGCTGGATTTGTGGAGAGATATCTTGCAAATTTGGTTTTGTCATGGAATACCTTGATGTCTCCATCAATGGCAATTGAGAGTTTTGCTGGGTAAAGTAGTTTTGGCTGAAGTTTGTGTTCTCTTAGAGTTTGCATGATATCTGCCCAGGATCTTCTAGCTCTCATGGTCTCAGGTGAGAAGTCTGGTGTTACTCTGATAGGTTTTCCTTTATATGTTACTTGGCCTTTTTCTCTTGCTGCCTTTAGTATTCTTTCTTTGTTTATTACATTTGGAGTTTTGATTATTATGTGACGGGATATATTTCTGTTCTGGTCCAGTCTGTTTGGGGTTCTATAGGCTTCTTGTATATTCATGGGCATCTCTCTCCTTAGGTTGGGGAAGTTTTCTTCCATAATTTTATAGAAGATATTAGCTGGCCCTTTAACTTGTAAATCTTCACTCTCGTCTATACCTATAATCCTTAGGTTTGGTCTTCTCATAGTGTCTTGGATTTCCTGGATGTTTTGGGTTACCACCTTTTTGCATTTAGTATTTTCTTTGACTGTTGAATCAATGGTTCCTATGGTATCTTCGGCTTCTGAGATTCTGTCTTCTATCTCTTGTATTCTATTGTTGATACTTGCGTCTATGGCCCCTGATTTCTTCCCCAGGTTTTCTATCTCCAATGTTGTCTCCCTCTGTGATTTCTTAGTTGTTTCTACTTCTGTTTTTAGTATCTGGATGGATGTGCTCAGATCTTTCGCTTGCTTGATTGTGTTTTCATGAATTTCTTTAATAGATTTTTGTGCTTCCTCTTTCATAGCTTCTACTTGTTGGTCCACGTTCTTCTGTAGTTCTTTAAGTGACTTTTGTCTTTCTTCCTTATTGTCTTCTTCTCTTTGATCCATCTTCTCCTGCATTTCTTGAAGTGATTTTTGTATTTGCCTCGTAAAGGCTTCTAACTTTTGATCCATTTTCTCCTCTATTTCTTTACGAGATTTTTCTATGTGTTCAGCTACCAGCATCCTGACCAGTGATTTTATATCCAAGTCTTGTTTTTCTGGTGTTTTAGGGTATCCAGGGATTCCTGTTGTTGGAGAACTGGGTTCAGATGCTGTCATGTTGCCTTGATTTTTGTTAGTAACGTTCCTTCGTTTTCCTTTTGCCATCTGGTTATTTCTGGTTTTAGTTGGCCTTGTTGTCAGTGGCTGGTGTTTGAATCTCCTGTGAGGCTGGGCTCACCTGTTGTTTCTCTATTGGTGAATATGTGTGACTGCTGCTTTAAGGGATCATAAGCTGGATGCCACCCATGCGATTGTAGCCCCTGTTGGAGTCTGTCTACCTGGGCTTCTCCAGCTGTGTCTTGGTTGCAAGGAACTCCGAGAGCCTAGCAGATCCCCCGTGAGGGTAGCCCTGGAAGGGGTGTTTACCTGGGCCTTTCCAGCTATGTCCTGGTTGCAATATGGAGGCCCGTTGCTACCACTGGTCCAGGGGCCGGCGAGCTGGTTGCAGAATGCAGCCTCGGTGCTCGCCAGAGGGCACGGGGAATGTCCCACAGAGCCTGGGCCTTTCCAGCTGTGTCCTGGTTGCAATATGGAGGCCCGCCGCTACACCGCTGGTCTAGGGGCCGGCGAGCTGGTTGCAGAATGCAGCCTTGGTGCTCGCCAGAGGGCTCGGGGATGTCCCACAGAGCCTAGGCGGGACTCTGCCTGCTTGGCTCCAAGACCCTAGCAGATACCCCCGTGAGTGTAGCCCTGGAAGGGGTGTTTACCTGGGCCTTTCCAGCTGTGTCCTGGTTGCAATATGGAGGCCCGCCGCTACACCGCTGGTTTAGGGGCCGGCGAGCTGGTTGCAGAACGCAGCCAGGAAACTTCTTGATGATGGATGAAGAAGGCATTGATCTTATTTGTTTTTCTGGATCTGAGGTAAATCATTCAGGATGATCTTTTCTAGTTCAAATCATTCCTCTCTTATTACAAATTTCATGATATTTTAGTGTTTGAATACTACCTCATTGTATAAATGTGCAGCATTTTCTTTATCCATTCTTCTTTTGAGGGACATCTAGGTTCTTTCTAGTTTTTGGCAAAAATAATAGAGCAGAAATGAACATAGTTGTGCAAATGTATTAGGATGAAGTGTTCTTTGTCTATATGCCCAGACGTGGTATTGCTGGGTCATGAGGACGTTTGATTTCAAATTTTCTGACAAACTACCATATTGATTTCCAAAATGACTATAAAAGTTTACATGCCCACCAGCAATGAAGAAATGTTCACTTTATTTTATATCCATGTATGTATGATACTGATCCTAGCCATTCTGACAGGTTTAAGTCAGAATCTCAAAGTAGTTTGATTTGCATTTCCCTGATAGCTAAGAATGCCGAGCATTTCTATAAGCTTTTCTTTTTTAATTTATTTTTTACATATATGAGTACCCTGTATCTGTACAGATGGTTGAGAGCCAGCATGTGGTTTCTGGGAATTGAACTCAGGACTTCTGCTCACTCCAGTCCTGCTCGCTCCGGCCCTGAAGATATTTTTAATTTATTATTATATGTAAGTGCACTGTAGTTGTCTTCAGACACACCAGAAGAGGGCGTCAGATCTCATTACGGATGGTTGTGAGCCACCATGTGGTTGCTGGGATTTGAACTCAGGACCTTCGGGAGAGCAGTCAGTGTTCTTAACCACTGAGCCATCTCACCAGCACTCTATAAGCTTTTCTAATCCATCTGAGCTTCTTCTACTCATAATTCTATCTTGATCATACTCTATTTTTAATTGTTCTTTTTATACCTAGTTATATATGTATATATAATGTGTATATATATATATATATGTATATATATATATATATGATGTATATGTATATGTGTATATCCTGCTGAAGAGAATGGAAAAAGGTGTAAGAGCCAGAATAAATGGAGGAAACACAGAAAACAAGGCCCAATAAATCAACATGAATCAGACTTATGTGAGCTCACATAGACTGAGAGAGCAGGCACAATGCTTACAAAATGATGAACCCTTGGCTAGAGTTTGTAAAGCAAATTTTAAAGAAGAGTGTCTTATAAAATGTACGAATGACACAAATTCCTTTCTATCATCTAATGAGTACTAAGGAAAGCAATTATAGAAGATTCATTTTAAAAGCTCAAAAACAGTAAAAGTACATTAAGAACAGAACTTGCATAATTTCAGAGTTTCTACAAGCCTAGAAGACAGTTAATTTGGACAAGTTAGAAGAGTTTACCCCATTGCAGAATGTCAATTTAATGATGCAGTTAATTAAACCTTAGTAAGTTAAGTCTGACAAAAAGATTTTGTTAGATTTGTTCTTACAGTGGAGAAGAAAAACTTCATTGAAATAAACTAAAGAAAAATAATACAAACATGGTATGCTCACCACAAAACAACAAAAGAAACTTGCACGAATACATCGAGGAAAAAGTCCCATACTTATTGAAAAGTATTTCATAATATCATCAAAAATGCATTTAGAAATCCAGTAAATACACCACAGTTAAACTATGATAATCCAAACACAAAGAAAGAATACAAAAAGTCATGAGAAGGCATTCATCTTATATAACAGACACTTAATCAAATTAATGGATTATTTTCATTTTAAAATGTCATTAAATATTGCATTACATAAAAGTGATATGATATTCAAAGTGAAAGGAAAAAAGTGCTCATCAGAATTTCTCACTTTTGCCTCCTCTTTGACTTGGCTGCGTATGTGTATAGTGGTTTCCACACATAAATATATGAAAAAGATGTCATGTGTCTTCCTCTATGATATTAAATCTTATCAGTTTGAACAGGGTCTCCTGCTAAACCTGAAGCTCCTGCTTTTTGGTAAGGTTAGCTGCCAACAAACCCCAATGATGATTCTGTCTCTGATCCTTTCTCTGCTGGTGGTACTGGATCCCTCTTAATTATTTTTTAACTATGCTGCTGTTCAGAGTTCTAGATTTCATGCTTAAGCAAAAGAGTACTCCTAAGTGCTGAACCTGGCTTCCAGTTTCAGAAATGTGTCTGTATGTGCATGTGTATGTGTGTGTGTGTGTGTGTGTGTGTGTGCATGTATGTATGTGTGCATGTATATGTGTTAGTAAGGATACTTTCTAAGCATTAATTCTACCACTAAACAATATGTCCATCAAAGTAGTTTTTGTAATATTTGGTTACAGATAAGCAATGGTCTCTAATGCAGACTCTAACTTTTCAGTTAATAAATGCCCTAGCAGCGGCAGCATACCACACTATTACTTTCATCTGTTCAAATGTGTTCTCATTAAACAGATGAAATATTCTGACAATTCACTCACAGCCATTAACTTATAGGTCATGAATATTTTTCCAATTATAGTTTCGTTCATTTGATTGAGTTTTTACTACTCATTATAGATAGCTGAGTCCTATCAATATTATTTTTAAAATAAATTATGTGATTTGTAAAAAAAAATATATAACATGATGTCTGTGTTAATAGTCCCAGAATTGTAATCCGGTCTGATTTTAAAATTATTTGCGGTTATAGCTCTTTCAGCTGCTCATTTATGTTTTTCTCTATTGCTTTTATTATATAGAGCATTTAAAGGAACTATCACTTTTGTACTCTCTCTTCTTATGAGACTATTTTCCCCTCAAACAAGTTTTAATTTGATATTAGACAAAAATGGCTCATACAGTTATATGCATTCTTTCATTTCCCTACCTAAATGTGATAATTATAACTACCCATCTTTTGTGCTTCCATAATAGTGCTTCACTTTGCCCATTTATACCATCTTAGGAGTCACAAAAGGCAGCCTTCTCGTTCTCAGCCTACATCCAATGAAGACGCAAAAGAACTGTCTAAAAGGAAAATTGAAAAACTTTTAAAATTCAAGACATAGAGGTTCATTTGATGTCTGCAACTATTTTTTGTGCAGGAGGGCTAATAGAATTCTGAATTATATCCTCTTTATGAGGCACATGCAGAGTGTCTAAAGTATTTTTTTTAATTTTTTTTTTAATTTTTTTATTTTCTATATTCTATGTTTACATTCCAAAGGCTTTCCCCTTTCCCTGTTCCCACCCACCATAGTTCCCATAGTTCCTCTCCCCCCCCAACTGTTCCCCAATCATTTCCCCTTCCCCCTCGGTTTCTTTACTAAACTGGATGCAATCTTTACAGGCCCAGGGTCCTCTCCTTTCTTCTTCTTGGGAATCATTTGACTTGCTATTTGTGTCTTGAGTATTTAGGGCTTCTGGGCTCATTAATATCCACTTATCAGTGATTGCATTTCATGTGCATTCTTTTGTGATTGGGTTAATCACTCAGGATGATATTTTCCAGGTCTAACCATTTACCTACAAATTGCATGAATTCATTATTTTTAATTGCTGAGTAGTATTCCATTGTATAAATATACCACATTTTCTGTATCCATTCCTCCTTTGAGGGATATTTGGGCTCCTTCCAATTTCTGGCTATTATAAACAAGGCTGCTATAAACATAGTGGAGCATGTGTCCTTATTGCATGCAGGGGAATCCTCTGGGTATATGCCCAGGAGTGGTATGCCAGGGTCCTCTGGAAGTGACATGCCCAGTTTTCTGAGGAACCGGCAAACTGATTTCCAGAGTGGTTTTACCATTTTGCAATCCCACCAACAGTGGAGGAGTGTTCCTCTTTCTCCACATCCTCTCCAGCACTTGTTGTCTCTTGAGTTTTTAATCTTAGCCATTCTGACTGGTGTGAGGTGGAATCTCAGGGTTGTTTTGATTTGCATTTCCCTGATGACTAATGATGTTGAACATCTTTTAAGGTGTTTCTCGGCCATCTATGCTCCAAATGCAAGGGCACCCTCATTCGTAAAAGAAACCTTACTAAAGCTTAAAGCACACATTACACCTAACACAATAATTGTGGGTGACTTCAACACTCCACTCTCCTCAATGGACCGATCAGGAAAGCAGAAACTAAACAGGGACACAGTGAAACTAATTGAAACTCTGGACCAATTGGATTTAACAGATATATATAGAACATTTCATCCTAAAACTAAGGAATACACCTTTTTCTCAGCTCCACATGGTACCTTCTCCAAAATAGACCATATAATTGGTCACAAGACAGATGTCAACAAATACAAGAAGATCGAGCTAATCCCATGCCTCCTATCAGATCACCATGGAGTAAGAGTGGTCTTCAATAACAACAAAAACAACAGAAAGCCCACATACACATGGAAACTGAACAATACTCTACTCAATGACACCTTGGTCAAGGAAGAAATAAAAAAAGAAATCAAAGACTTTTTAGAATTCAATGAAAATGAAGGTACAACCTACCCAAATCTATGGGACACAATGAAAGCAGTGCTAAGAGGAAAACTCATAGCTCTAAGTGCATCCAAAAAGAAACTGGAGAGAGCATATAAAGTATTTTTAAACATATAGTTTATTCAAATTTGTAAATGGTATTTTATTGGTTATTTTATTTATTTACATTTGTTGTCCCTATTCCCTGTCTCCCCTCCTCAAACCCACCATCCAATTCCCCCTCCCATTTTCCTCTATGAGAGTGGTCCTCCACCTATCCACTCATTCCAGCCTCACCTTACTAGCATTCCCCTATGCTGGAGCATCAAGCCTCCATAAGACCAAGTAGTTTCCCTCTTATTGATGCCAGATAAGGCAATCTTCTGCTATATATGTAGATAGAGCCATGGACCACCCACCTTATGTATACTCTTTGATTGGCGGTTTAGTCCCTGGGAGCTCTGGGGGCGAGGGGTGGTCTGGTTAGTTGATATTGTTCTTCCTATGTGGTTGCAATCCACTTCAGCTAGTTCTTTCAGTCCTTCCCCTAATTCTTCCATTGGGGTCTCCAGTCTGTTGATTGGCTTGATGGCAGAGACTCTCAAGGAACAGCTAAATCAGGCTCCTGTCAGCAAGTACTTCTTGCCATCAGCTATGGTGTTGGGGTTTGGTGACTACAGAGGGGATAGATCCCTAGGTGCGGTGATCTCTGGATGGCATTTTGTTAAGCCTCTGATCCACTTTTTTTTTTTTTTAAAAAATCTCTGCCTTTTCTTTAGACTGGAGAAATTCTGGGTTACAAATTTTGAGGTGGGTGGATGGCCCCATTCCTCAACTGTGGGCCATGTCTAACTACTGGAGGCATTCTCTGCAGGTTTTATCTCCTGTACGTTGGGTAATTTGGCTAATGTTATCTTAGTTGGGTCCTGGGAACCTCTTATTTCCCCAGCATCTGGGACTTTCTAGTGGCTACCCCCAGTTCCCCACACCACACTGCTACATATTTCTATTCATTTTCCTGACCCTCTGGACAACTTTCCTGTCTCTTCTCATACCTGATCCTGCTCCCCCCTTCCCTCCCTCTTCTCTCTCCCTCCCATATCCTCCCTCTCTCTACTGCCTATTATTATTTTGTTCCCTCTTTTAAGTAGGGTTGAAGTATCTACACTGTGTTATTCCTTCTTGTTAAGCTTCCTGTGATCTGTGAGTTGTATCTTGAGTATTCTGAACTTTTAGGCTAATATCAACTTGTAAGTGAGTATATATCATGTGTGTACTTTTTTGTATGTGTGTCTGGGTTATCTCATTCAGGATGATATTTTCTAGTTCCACCACTTGTCTGCAAATTTCATGAAGTCATTGTTTATAAGTAACTTTTGAACTTGATATTATTTTTTATTTTCATCATAGTGGCCAACAACATATACTAATTTCCACTTTTTAATACTTCTAGAGCAAAATCATGTTAAAAGCACATACAAAAAGAACATGTTTTCAAATATGTCATACTCTTATTTTAGAATATAGAGCAAATATAGTAAATATGGAAAATGAGATTTTGCAATTTGCATTAGACCTTAATGCAAACAAATAAGTAATATTTCAGGTCAATAACCTATGATATAAAATTCCAGCCAATTGATTGTTCTATTAATTCAAGTGTGATCTATATTTAATATTGAGCAATGGTGCTCAGTATTTGTCACAGTATTGGGCTATTTACATATTGCTTGCATAAGTTATTAATACATTAATTGTAGAGTTCGAGATGAAAATATGTTCATTCTATCATTTTAATCCATTCTCAAGTGACATTATTCAGAAACCAGTAGTACTCCATATTCAAAGACCTAACAATCAACATTAGAATAAAAGAAAGAGCAGTTGGTAGTCCTAATTCAACAAAGATATTCTATTTTATTTATGGCACCAGTTAAAGCTTACTTCTGTATAAATTAAATGTAGTCAAAAGTTGACCTGAACTTGTTCAAGTGATCTGGTGCTGAAGGCAAGCTCATCTGAGTGTAGCTTCCTCTCTGATACATGACTGAGCACAGCATAGTCATAAGATATCAATTTACCCCCATTAAATAGAAAAGAATCCATAGTGTTTCGAAAATACATTCTTAGCAACTCTAATCAGCTCAGCATAAGTGGAGAGTAGGGTACATGGGAGACATCATCAAGAGATATGATTAAAAATGTATCCAAAGCCGGGTGGTGGTGGCACACGCCTTTAATCCCAGCACTTGGGAGGCAGAGGCAGGTGGATTTTTGAGTTCGAGGCCAGCCAGATCTACAAAGTGAGTTCCAGGACAGCCAGGACTACACAGAGAAACCCTGTCTCAAAAAAAACAACAAAAAAAATGTATCCAAAAGTTTATCTTCCTTGAAAAATAGCATTTAAATGTCAAACACATTTAAATAAGAGAGTACTGAACTTTCTATCTTCAAAGCAATCAATTACAAAAGTCCCATCCAGGGTGGTGGTGGCACACACCTTTAATCTCAGCACTTGGGAGGCAGAGGCAGGCGGATTTCTGAGTTCGAGGCCAGCTTGGTCTACAGAGTGAGTTCCAGGACAGCCAGGGCAACAAAGAGAAACCCTGTCTCAAACACACACACACACACACACACACACACACACACACACACTTCAACAAAACAAAAGTCCCTGTAACCCTAGATATGCCTTACTAACAAATCATCAGTGTAAAGCTCAAATTCTAGGGCATAATTTCTAAGTTAATCCATTAAAAACTTATGTGCATGTTCACATGTGGAAATGCATACATATGTCTTGTTAGAAAAATATAGCCAAAGCAACTAAATCTGGTCAAATGTTAATTATGAAAAATATCATTAAACCATATGTAGAATTCCCTGTACATTTTACCAATTTCTGTAAGTCTAAAAATATATCAAGAGAAAACGTTAAAAGAAGAAAACAAAGACCTCAAGCAAAGATCCCAAGCAATTATGGAGGAAGATAAAGATCATAAAATTATTAATTTCAAAAATATGTCAAATACAAATGATATGATAGGTTTCTCTTGAGTCTAGTCTAAAAAGTCCACTGTTACTATCTGGTATTTGAATACCAGATTATTTCTTTTTGTATTAAATATTTGCAAGTAGTTGCTCTTTAATTCCATGAAACATTTCTTCAGTAGTAAAGATATTTTTCTTTGATATACCATGGGATACTCTAAATAATGTTGAAACTCCTTATTATAATGTAAACAAAAATGATTCCCTGAATTTTCATTTCAGAGAACATAAGAGTGTTCATTTTCCATAGCATAGCCTTAAGACAAGCTTCATATCCTAATTAAACTTCTAGATAGTCAGTGTGGGATACAAAAGTTAATCAGCCAAAGCGACCATTGCATTTCTTCTGTGCCCTTATATTCAGTAAAAAAATCAAGCAGAAAATTTTGGACAATGTTCTTTATATATGCTTCTTCTTGAATATCTTTCAGGTGGAAAGATTTTACATCTCTGCCTCCTAGAAGCATGAGGTTCTAACTTTTTTTTCTCTGTTATACACAGTTAATTTTCTCTACAGTAAAAATGGATTGATCTTTCTCATGCTTATTTCAGAAAACCCCATTAAATAGAAATATGCATTTTGGCCCTGCCACACACCTGAACATCCCAAAAATCCCATGATCGTTTTCTTCAGCACCAAGTACACTATAATAAGAGCAAAGTACACATTGTTCATTCATTCTTTTGCTTTTTTTTAATTTTTATTTTCTATATTCTATGTTTATATTCCAAAGGCTTTCCCCTTTCCCAGTTACCCCCCACCATATGTCCCATAATTCCTCTCCCCCCCATGCTATTCCCCACTCATTCCCCCCCCACGATTTCTCTGTTCTGGGTCTACAATACTGGATCCAATCTTTACAGGCCCAGGGTACTCTCCTTTTTTTCTTCTTGAGAGTCATTTGACTTGCTAATTGTGCCTTGAGTATTTAGGGCTTCTGGGCTCATCAATATCCACTTATCAGTGATTGCATTTCGTGTGTATTCTTTTGTGATTGGGTTAGCTCACTTAGGATGATAGTTTCCAGATCTAACCATTTACCTACAAATTGCATGAGTTCATTATTTTTAACTGCTGAGTAGTACTCCATTGTATAAATATACCACATTTTCTGTATCCATTCCTCCTTTGAGGGATATCTGGGCTCCTTCCAATTTCTGGCTATTATAAACAAGGCTGCTATAAACATAGTGGAGCATGTGTCTTTGTTGTATGCAGAGGAATCCTCTGGGTATATGCCCAGGAGTGGTATGCCAGGGTCCTCTGGGAGTGGCCTGCCCAATTTTCTGAGGAACCGCCACATTGATTTCCAGAGCGGTTTTACCATTTTGCAATCCCACCAACAGTGGAGGAGTGTTCCTCTTTCTCCACATCCTCGCCAGCACTTGTTGTCTCTCGAGTTTTTAATCTTAGCCATTCTCACTGGTGTGAGGTGGAATCTCAGGGTTGTTTTGATTTGCATTTCCCTGATGACTAATGATGTTGAACATCTTTTAAGGTGTTTCTCAGCCATCTGAATTTCTTCTGGTGAAAATTCTTTGTTTAGATCTGTACCCCATTTTTTGATAGGGTTATTTGGTTCTTTGGGGTCTAACTTCTTGAGTTCTTTGTATATATTGGATATTAGTCCTCTGTCGGATGTGGGGTTGGTGAAGATCATTTCCCACGTTGTTGGTTGCCGTTTTGTCCTTCTGACAGTGTCCTTTGCCTTACAGAAACTTTGTAATTTTATGAGGTCCCATTTGTCAATTCTTGATCTTAGAGCATAAGCTATTGGTGTTCTGTTCAGGAACTTTACCCCTGTGCCCATGTCCTCCAGGGTCTTCCCAAGTTTCTTTTCTAATAGTTTCAGTGTGTCTGGTTTTATGTGGAGGTCATTGATACATAAACAAACTAAAAGAAAAAAACCACATGGTCATCTCATTAGATGCTGAAAAAGCATTTGACAAAATTCAGCATCCTTTCATGCTAAAAGTCTTGGAAAGAGTAGGAATTCAAGGCCCATACCTAAACATAGTAAAAGCAATCTACAGCAAACCAGTAGCCAACATCAAAATAAATGGAGAGAAACTTGAAGCAATCCCACTAAAATCAGGGACTAGACAAGGCTGCCCTCTCTCCCCATATCTTTTCAATATAGTACTTGAAGTTCTAGCGAGAGCAATTAGACAACATAAGGAAGTCAAAGGGATACAAATTGGAAAGGAAGAAGTGAAACTACCATTATTTGCAGATGATATGATAGTCTACTTAAGCGATCCAAAAACTCCACCAGAGAACTTCTACAGCTGATAAACAACTTCAGCAAATTGGCTGGTTATAAAATTAACTCAAGCAAATCAGTAGCCTTCTTGTACTCAAAGGACAAGCAGGTTGAGAAAGAAGTTAGGGAAATAACACCCTTCACAATAGCCACAAACAACATAAAGTACCTTGGCATAACTCTAACCAAACAAGTGAAAGATCTGTATGACAGGAACTTCAAGTCCCTGAAAAAAGAAATTGAAGAAGACCTCAGAAGATGGAAAAATATTTCTTGCTCCTGGATTGGCAGGATCAATATAGTAAAAATGGCCATCTTGCCAAAAGCAATCTACAGATTCAATGCAATCCCCATCAAAATCCCAACTCAATTCTTCATAGATCTAGAAAGAGCAATTCTCAAATTCATCTGGAGCAACAAAAAACCCAGGATAGCTAAAACTATTCTCAACAATAAAAGGACTTCTGGGGGAATCAATATCCCTGACCTCAAGCAGTACTACAAAGCAATTGTGTTAAAAACTGCATGGTATTGGTACAGCAACAGGCAGGTAGATCAATGGAATAGGATTGAAGATCCAGAAATGAACCCACAGACTTATGGTCACTTGATCTTTGATAAAGGAGCCACAACCATCCAGTGGAAAAAAGATAGCCTTTTCAACAAATGGTGCTGGTTCAACTGGAGGTCAACATGCAGAAGAATGCGAATTGACCCATTCTTTTGCTTTTTATCCAACAAATGTTTATTCAATATGCTTTGTGGCAGAGATTATGGATAGCAAGAGTTTGTTAAGAAACCAAATAATCAGTATTTTTTCTTTTAAAGAGTCCTTAGATTGGAATACAGGAAATTCTAAAGTAAACAACAAAATATAATATAAAGTGTAAAATGATTACAAGTGGCATATATATATATATGTATATATATACATATATATATACATAAGAGCAGCAGAGTAGAAGATATATAAATGTAAATGCTGATATTTTAAATAGGGTGGATGTAGAAGTGCTCATTAATAAGCTAAGGGTTTATTGCCAGAGAATACTATGGAAGTATTTAGAATCAGCTTCCCAGTCAAAGTGCCTTTATATACCTAGAGATATATTCTAGAAGTCCAGGTTTTTTTTAAGGCAATATGGCAAAATATATCAGGAAATATGATAAAGTTATAGATTTCCAAGTGTTATATGCATACAAATTAAGTTCAGGAGCTTATATTAAAATAGAATGAACGGAGATTTTTGTGAAGATTTGAATAAACCAGTTGTCATTGTCACATTGTTAATTTAAACAGAAACTGTGGTGTATTACCTGAGAATTGCTTATATTGCAAGAGCCAGGCAGAGATGGCTTATATCAAACCAAATGCCTGCCAGCTATTGCAGCCAGTGTTAGTACACTAACCCTTTTCCTGTTTTCCCATTTAGAGAATTAGTGAATGAGAGCTGACAATCTCCCAAGTTGTTGAAGCTCTAATAACTTGTTAGTCCTTGGGTGCTCCAAAATGGAAGCAACAACCAATTTGTGTCAAAAATCAATGTGATAAGACAAGAGGAATAGCACCATGTGCATCGAGAAGCCCCTTCTTCCCATTTAAACATTTGTGTTTACAGAGCAGCTGTGGAACTTAGGGTGTATCCATTCCAGTCATAACAGAAGACAGATGGCATGAGCAAATTAGGATAATTTGAAGAGGATTTGTAAACAAAGAGACTAATTACTGAAGCATGGGCAGAGTGAAAAGGTCCCTCAAGGGAGTGTGTGGGAATCTGGGCTTGTTGCCACAGAACAGTCACCACCTGTAAATCCCTGGGACATGGAAGGAAGTATCCACTGGAATCTAGAATGAAAGCCCTGCAACACCAACTCACTAAAAGAGATAATGAATATTCAAAGAGAAAGTATTAAATATCCCAAATTCATTTTCCCCTATTGTTATTCTTTCTCTGATTTCTAATGTCTAAATGTATATGTGTAGCAGAAACTGATTTATACCATTGTAGACTACCCCCTCCTAGCCAGGATACTGAACAAGGGGATGTTAAAGACTATTCCAGTAAAGGAAAGTAAAACTGACCCGTGCTCGTAGAAAGAACATAAAGCCCCAAATGTAGGCATCTCCTGTCTTACAGCCAAATACAGATGCCATAGATGATGGAGAAAGCATAAGCAAGCCCATGTTTAAATTGTGGCCCTCTGTAGAACAGAATAGATGCTTTCTCCAGATTTACTCTGGAATGAAAAGGAACATCAATAAAATTCACAGCAATAAATAGGTATCAGTGATTCCTTGATGAAACCTTAAATCTTGAGTGTTAATGTCTGCAGCTATATATGACGACAGACCTAAAAGAGTTCATTAAGGCGCAAGCTCGAATTCAGGGTGACATTTTCACTAAAACCCTGCCAAAACTAATGGCCAATTCCATTGCTCAAGATAAGATACAATATGTTGACAAAACATTTTGAAAATAGAATTTGTTTCTGATCACTCTTCATAGCTCCCAAATGGCTTGATGCATCACTGAGACTTCAAGCTGGTACTCTGTGTCCTCTCTGAGAGTATAAATTAGCCAGAACTGCTCCCCTATTCTTGTTTTCTTCCTCAAGAGACCCAATATCCCCTGTGTCTCTTTACTCTGCCTCAGGCACAGCTCAAGTTAGTTCTTTAAAAATATCATACCTGTTTCTAATGCAAGACTTTTGCATTGCCTTCCTACTTGGAAAACAGTGATTCTTTTTAATTTACTGGACCTAGAGTTGTTTAAATGTCAAAATAATAATTAATGAACCAAAGAGACTATCAACTCAAGAGTAGGGGAGGATAGGAAAGGCTGGATGGAGGGAGGAAAAGGAAGAGAAAAGTGAAAAAAATGTTATAAAAATGAGGGCATAAGGTTGGATTGGAAGAGAAGGATCTGGGAAGAGTTTGGAAAGGGGTCAAAGAATACAAAAGAGTGTTGTATGAAATCTAAAGGAACTATCAAACTTTTCTGAAAAGAAAATCCTGCAAACCAGCTTCACGTTTCTGCTCATCTGTCAAATACTGATGCATTTTCTGTGGAATTTCTTACTCCCATAAATGATAATCTTCAGTATTTGTTTTCTTTGTTTTTACCCTGGATAGAATCTGTATCACTGTTCGCACACCATGTGCTTTATATCATTATTTAGAGAGCTTTTCATAAAAACTGTATTTCCTTCACTACAGGAGCCAAGGCTATTTCATATTTTGTTCATGTTTTTATCCTTCTGAATAAGATCAACTCTAGACTGATATGGAACATATTCAGACTAATTTTTAGAATAAATCAATAAGGCAAACCTTGACTTTGAAGGTAACAAACTGAATGATAGACATGACTAGACAATCATTTCACCACTAATAAAATTCTGGTAAAAATTAGGAGTGAACAGTGAAGAATAAGCTATCAATAAAAATGATTTTCTACCTTGTAGCAAGTAATAGAATAAAGATATCTAAAAATAAAATAAAGATGGGTTAGTACAGAGAGACATGTTCCTACTTAAAAAAGATTATTCTTAGTTGAGAGTGTTACAATTATATAAAGAAAACAGAAAGTATTACAATTAATATTTAAAATATAGAAGCAGTTGATTGAAGGTTATGACTCAAATTCAAGTAATAATCATAGAACATATTTATAGTGTTTATCAGCTAAGAAATTATAGATATGTTCCTTAATCAAATTTCCTAAGTATTTATCATTAATGATTAAAACACTAATATTAATACATTAGATTAAAATGTTGATATATTTAAAATACATTTAAGAATAGAATATGAAGTACTAACTGTAGAATATGCACTTGATTGGATAATATCACATTGAAATTTCAATTATTGTATTCTATTTAATTATATCATGAGGAGATGCTTTGCATATTAAAATTAAGAAAATATCTTACATTAATATACACCTATACCAGGTGTTTGTCCTTGTGTTGAATTTTATAAAATACATCTTTTAAGAAATTGGCCTATTTTGTATAGATCAACTGAGTTGGTAACAATACATTCATACCATTTTTTAAAACTTGCTAATATCCTCAGGGTATTTTGTTATACCTATTATTCTCACTTATGTTAATAATCTAGGTATTTCTTTTATTCTGCCATTCACAGATATAAATATTTGTATTAACGCATACTGAACACAGAAATTCTCTATATCAGATTGCCTCTTCTCATTTATTCTTTAAGTTTTTAAACATGCATGCATTGTATCTAGATCACTGCCACAGTCCTGCCACCCATGGTGACTCACATGGTCCTTCAACACATATCACTCCTATTTTATATCTTCTTTTATTATTACCCACTTAAACCATCTATTATTTCTGATAGGTTAGTGAGTGTGGAATCCCTTATCCAATGAAGCATGGGCAGCTCCTTATTCTAGTGTATATTGACTATTGCTCAGACTATTGCTATCACTCTCCAAGTGCTGAAAATTACTATCAACATCCAGATCTATTATGTAGTTGTGTAACAATCCTGTACTCACAAAGCACAAGAAACATGGTGGAAGAAGAGTTGGAAGGAATGTAAGAGCTGGTGATTGGTCCATTTTCGTGAACATTCCAGGGAAGCTTGAGAGTTATTTGTGTTCTTGTATGATGAAATAAGTCATAGATGTTAATTATATATAATATATTGATGATGACATTGGGCTGAAATATTCTGTTATCATTAACACCTACAAAATCTACCCATTCCCTCAGATGCCTGTTAATATCTTTAAAGATAATAGTGATATTTTTCTTTGTTTCTCTTTGAAGTTCTAATATTTCTTACCTGGAGTATCTTGATGCTCTATAGGCATCTATATAAGCAAATACTTAAATCACATACTTTTGAAAATACAACCCTTATTATTAAAAGCCTATTTTTCCCAAACAGTTGTTTTGATATATATATATGTATATACATATATATATATACATATCTATATCTATATATAGATATATACATATATATATCACAGTCTGTTCTGTTTGTGCTGATAATGTTAGCTAGCATGGTAAATGTTACAATGTTCTTTTACTTTCACTCTTTATGTATGTGTTATTTATTTAAATACACTTATGTAGATAAGTTGTATTTAGGTTATGTTTGTTGACTCATTGTGATCATCTATGCCATTTTTTGGATAACAGATTAAAATCATTCAAACTGACTGTTGATACAATTGGACTGATTGTGGTCATATCTGCTTCTACTGACTGTCGGTTATCTTAGTGCCTCCTTACTACTTTTATGATTTTCTTCATTTTGTTTTTCATATTTTTAACTTAGCACTATATGCATCTCCAATATTTTCTTTAAAAGCATAAATATCTGTTTTATTTTTATTTTTATAATGTTTGTCTTAAGCTCACAAGCGTATTTATTCTATTGATATTGTTTAAACATAGGTACTATCAAATTCACAGTCAAGTCATGCCACTCAGTTACTGAAATGTTACTTATAATGTTTTATGAAAGTTTATGATTTTGCATTGGGCTATATTCAGTTACTACAGTAACAAGTATTACACAAGCCATGAATACTCTGGCAGGCAATACACATTTACAAGGCCAACTGAAAATAATATTATGTCACTCCCCAAATATCTCTCTTAAAGAAACAAAATAGCACTAATTTATAAGCAGATTCATCCAATGACAAACCTTGTCAACAAGAACTTAGTTCTTAATTTACAAAGGATAAACATGGTTCATATGCTTTGTTTTTCTTATTCAAACATTCTTTATTGATATTTCAGTATCACTTGATAGTTTTCATAGTATCTGGAAATGTTATACAGGAATTTGTTGATGACATGAAGAGATAACGGAGAAGCATTACATATTGTCGATGACATCCAAGTCATATCTTAATATTTACATGATGTTGAATATAAACTGAAACTTGAGTAGGGCTTGAAGATCAGTAAACTACTGCCCTATGATTCAAAGTTATCCTAATATTGTTTTTGTAAATGATTTATTAAAATTCACCCAAATCCCATTCATTATAAATCTCTAGAGCAGTTTCCATGCTATAATTGCTGAGCTGAGCCATTGTGACAGAGAAATTACACTACAGAGAAATCACCTAAAATTTATTATCTGGCAATTCAGAGAGGGTTTACTGAGCTCTGGTGCTTAGCAATTGTAATACAAATTATATTTGAATATTTAATGTGTGTTAGTATGTGTGTGCATGTGTTTGTGCATGTATGTGTGTTTCTGTGTGCATTTGTGTGTGTGAAGTCTAAGAATGAAGTCTATAATGAAGATTATAATATATGAACTAGATGGAGAGTGATAGCAATAGTCTCAGCAATAGTCAATATACACTAGAATAAGGAGCTGCCCATGCTTCATTGGATAAGGGATTCCACACTCACTAACCTATCAGAAATAATAGATGGTTTAAGTGGGTAATAATAAAAGAAGATATGAAATGGGAGTGATATGTGTTGAAGGACCATGTGAGTCACCATGGGTGGCAGGACTGTGGCAGTGATCTAGATACAATGCATGATTATAATATATGAACTAGTGTATATAGGATTCTATTCAGAAGGAATAAAGATGTGAGAATTACTTGTGATGTAATATATTCTGAAATTTGATTATATTTTGTCTGGAATCATCATGAGTAAGAGCTTCTTGTCATGCTGCTCCTAGGGTAGAGAATTATAGGTAGAATCTAAATTATCTAAAAAAATGTTGAATGACCTGACATCTGAGCTTCCCAATAGACTTGTGATTTTGTTATCTTTAGGAATGAGCTATGCAGGCAGATTTTATAACATTCTAGAAAGCAGTCAGTTAATGCTCATATTTCAATGGGTATCCTTCTAAAACTGTTTAAAATCTATATTACATTAATCTCATTTTACCATATTAGCATGCTTTTGTTTCCATATTGAAAAAGGACTATTCTGCAGTCTTTTAGATGCTAAACCTTCATATTACATTTTAAAAAGTATAACAAGCAGCTGACTGTGACATATGTAGATACTTAAATTGAAGTTAGGGACCCCTGTGGTTGAATAAGGGAGAGGTTGAAAGAAGCTGAGGAGGTGGGTGACCCCTCCCCCCCCATTGGAAAACCAGTAGACTCAAGTAACCTGGACCCCTGAGATCTCTCAGATACTGAGCCACCAACCAGGCAGCATGACAGGGTTAGTACAATGCCTCCAACACATAGATAGCAGAGGACTGCTGGGTCTGGTCTCAAGGGGAGAAGATGTACCTAACCATCAAGAGACTTGAGATCCCAAGAAGTGGGGAAGCATGATTCAGGAGGAAACAACTTGGAGAGAAGGAGAGGAGGACAATGGATGGACTATAAAGACATAAAATTAATAATAAAACAAAAGTATAACTTCCATGAGGTAATATGACCAGGCTAGTAACATATATTTTATTTCTGTGTGTAAATGATTAACTTAACTACTACAGATACTATAACATAGATTTTTAGGTTCACCTTACAAACCTTGGATGATGTAAGTGATCATGTTGTACATTATTATTATCATAATCAGTTTTACATTGATATAATATTGTATTATTTCAGAGGGCTCAGTCAAGCACTCATGTTGAATTGCATTAAAGCAATTTGATAGTTTCATATTATACAATGGAAGTTTGACAAAGTCCTATAATAAAGCAGGATAAGAAAGTTCTCTTCCTTATTAAAGGTTAAATAGCAGGCAATGTCAACACAAGGCATAGTTGAACAATTTATGATAATATTTAAAAAGAGTATGGAAGGACATGATAGGTTATAAAGGGGAAAATTCTATCTCACAGGAGAGAAAGTTATACATAACATTAAGAACAGAGAAGTTAGCACTGATTAGAACATCATAAAATCTAGGGAACTATTCCTAAAAGACGACTTCAAGTACAGAATGATAAAATTGTAGTTGATAAGCAAAGATTCTCAAATATGAAACTGTGGGGTCGTGAACCATGCCAGGCAACTTGGTAAGGTTGAGTAGGTTGGAAGCTCTAGAACTTCTGTGAATATAGGAAACTAGGAGCTTCACCTGCTTCTGATCAGGGCCATCACATGACCACAGCTTCCCATGGAGTGGATCATGACAATCAGTTACATAGGGGCAATGTCCTAAGCCCCTCCACATGCACATGAGGCATACCTAACATTTCAGTCCAAGCCAGTAGAAAGCATATGCTTTCAGACCACAACCAACTCCAAAGTGTATATAGGATTCTATTCAGAAGGAATAAAGATGTGAGAATTACTTCATCATGGATCTCTTGAGAGCTTCTGTACTATAAGAGTTGTACCACTTCTTGGGGAAGAGAGTGCTCTGCCAAAGCTCTCCCACTGAAAGTTCCCTGCACTTTGCTTGCTGAAGCAGGAGCATCAGGCAGAAGTTGTACTTCCCTCTCCCTGCTAGAGGCTTCGCCTCTTTGTGTGAACCTGTACAGAGTCCTGTACACAGACCAGCATGAAACTTGTGGGTATTTTTTCTTTTATATTGTATAATGTCTTTATTTACATTTCAAATGTTTTCCCCTTTCCAGGTCTCCCCTTCACAAAACCCCTATCCCATCCTGCACCCTCCCCACCTCTATGAGGGTGCTCTGCACCTACCTACTCCCATCTTCCCACCCTGGTATCCAACACACTCAGGCCCAAGGGCCTTTCCACCCACTGATGCCAACAAGGTGATCCTCTGCCACATATGTAGCCAGAGCCATGAGTCTCATGGTTGGTGGTACAGTCCCCTGGAGCTGGAGAGGGAGGTCATTCTGGCCAGTTGACACTGTTGTTCCCCCAGGGGGCTACAAACCAGTTCAGTTCCTTCATTCCCATTTCCCCCTCCTCCATCAGGGATCCAAGCTCCAATGGTTGGCTGTATCCTTCTATTTATCAGGCTTTGACAGAGCCTCTCAGGAGACAGCCACATCAGGCTCCTGTCAGCAAACATTTCCCAGCATCCACAATATAGCCAGTATTTGGTAACTGTATATGGGATGGCTAACGTACACTTATCAGTGAGTATATACCATGTGTGGTCTTTTGTGACGGAGTTACCTCACTCAGGATATTTTCAAGTTCTATCCATTTGCCAGCGAATTTCAAGAAGTCATTGTTTTTAAGAGCAGAGTTAATAGTCCATTGTGTAAATGTACCAGATTTTCTGTATCCATTCCTCTGTTGAGGGACATATGGGTAGTTTCTAGCTCCCAACTATAATAAATATGGTATGAAGATAAAATAGCATGTATCCTTATTACATGTTGGAACATTTTCTGGGTATAGTGCCAAGAGTAGTATAGCTGGATCCTCACATAGTATTATATCCAATTTTCTGAGGAACAACCAGACTGATTTTCAAAGTGGTTGTACCAGCTTGCATCCCACCAGCAATGGAGGAGTGTTCCTCTTTCTCCACATCCTCGCCAGCATTTGATGTCACCAGAGTTTTTGATCATAGCATTCTGACTGGAGTGAGATAAAATCTCAGTGTTGTTTTGATTTGCATTTCCCTAATGACTAATGATGCTGACCATTTCTTAAGGTGCTTCTCAGACATCCGAATTTCTTCAGGTGAAAATTTTTTTTCTGACAAGTGTGAGGTAGAATCTCAGGGTAGTTTTGATTTGCATTTCTGTGATGACTAAGCATATTGAACAGCTTTAGTTTCTTCTCAGCCATTTCATTTTCTTCAGTTGAGAATTCTTTGTTTAGCTCTGATGGGTTTTATAAATGGGGAGAGAAGAAAGGGATTAGAGAATGTGGTATGGAGGTGTGGGGGAAGGGGGTGCCCTAGGCGGGCCCATGCCCAGGCACCTCTTCCCCCAGAGGGACCACACACACACACACACACACACACACACAAACACACACACACAGAGTTATGGTATAGAATAGTTTATTCAGGGAAGAGGATGGGAGTTAATGATGTAGTGGAGGTAGAGAGAGGCAGAGAGAGAAAGTTGAGAAGTAGAGAGGAGTGGAGGCTGGCCATAACCACATGGAGAGAGGGGGAAGGGGAGGAGAACCCAAGAAGGGCAGAGAGGTGAGAGTGCAGAGAGGTAAGAGCAATGAGAGAGCGAGGAGGGGCAAGCAGCCCCTTTTATAGTGGGCCAGGTTTATGGGGTAGGGCATACCTGGCTGTTGTCAGGTAATTGTGGTTTGGAGTTTAGAGTACTAACAAGCTTATTCCTCATTTTTTTAATATGCTTATTTTTGTTCTCTGGACTCTGACTCCAGAGTTCTTTATATAGGGGTTGGTAAAGATCTTTTCCCAATCTGGTGCTAGCCTTTCTGTCATATTGACAGTATCTTTTGCCTTACAGAAACTTTTCAATTATATGAGGTCTCATTTGTTGATTCTGTTTTATTATTATTATTATTATTATCATTATTATTTTAATTTTCTATATTCTTTGTTTACATTTCAAATGCTTTCCTCTTTCCTAGTTCTCCCCTCACCATATGTTCCATTTCATCCTAAAGCAGGAATTTTGGTATGGAAAGCTATGGCACTGGGTCAGCTCAGTGGTGCAGAGGGAAACCAGGATTCTGTCCCTGGCTATTCTTGGTGCCTATGTCCTGATGGCTCTGGGCAGGTCACTCTTGGGACAGGAATTTGAGCAGAACTGTTGGTCCTTCCTGTACTCATAGTTCTGTAGACATTCCTGGTAGATGAGCTCTCTCCTGGAGGTATTTTCCTATAGAGTGCTGTGGCACAAGATCAGCTCTAGGAGCTGTTTCACAGGGTCAGTTCTGTGCATATTTGGAAACTGGAAGGATCCTGTCCTAAGCTGTTCCTTGGTTCATGTGTTCTAAGGGAAAGGTGTGTTTTTGAAGAATATGTTTAGGTCTCATTGAATGAAAAAATTTGTAAATTACAGTAGTTGAATTATAAACTCATTAGAACAAAAGAGCTATGGCCCTGTACATACAATTACTGTAAGCAATAACAAACAGCACACAAAGAACTATTCTTAGGCCCTGTTTCTGGCTGTCCAGTTTTTCAATATAAATTACAGAAATAAAATAGAATGAGATTCTATTCACAGTTATTGAATAATAACTTTTAATGTCATCTATTTTGATCATATACTTTCCTTTGTTCTGTTCCTTTGAAATCCTCACCTCCTTCCCACATTCCCAACTTCATATTCTTCTACTCTATTCCCAAAGAAAAGGAAAAAAATTCAAATGAAAATAAAACTACCAACCAACCCAAATAAGACATAAATCACCAAACTAAACTAAAACCAAAAAGAAGACACACAAAAGTCATGTATTCCATTGATTTCTTTTCAAATCTGTGCTACACACAGATTTGATTAAATATTAGAACCAAATAAATACAAATTTTGTAAGTTGTGTGATTAACATGTATTTTCCTCAACATTTATATAAGTATTCAGTTAAAAAATTTTTTCCAAACTGAAATTTGTTTACCATTTGGAGATAATAATGCATAAACAAGGTAATTATAATCCAACAAGAATTTTAAAAATAAGCAAAGGTAAACTTATAGTCAAAATTATTTGAGAAACAGGAGGAGAGATTGTGTGCAGAATTATAAAATAACTATCAAATAGTAACAATGTTTGCAAATGAACTTAAATTATAAGGAGGTGGTTCACAATGAAAAGATAGTTATTTTCTCTCAAAATTTTACAACTGAAACCATTTTTATGTATTCTTAGACATAAGTTTTTAAGTTGTTAAGTACCACGTTGTTTTGATCACAAACTAAGTAGCTTTACAGGAAATAGTTCAATTAACCTGTAAAACTCTACATCATTTTTAAGTTCTGAGTTTTATGTGGGGAAGACATTTAATTGTAATGAAACACAAAGATGTGGTATTAGTCTTGCTTTTACCATAAATAGCAATGGGAACATGTACCTGACCACCACTCACAATTGTCTGTCTGTAATATCACATGTAAACCTCATGTTAAAAGATGTTTATCATATACATATTAATAACATTAGATACATGACAGGTGTAATGTACAATGTGACTGAATGGCATATTTAACACTTCAGTCCAATGATTAGGTTTGCATCAGTTATGTTAGTTATCAGTAGGAAATTGAGCTTCTGCCTGTAAGCTAAACCTTGAGGCATGTATCTATAATTTAGTGCTGCAAATATTAGACCTGAAACACTGTCAAGGATAATGAATTATGAATGTCATACCAAGGACAGGACTCGAACATGACAGATACTTAAAACAGGTTAGCAATTACAAACATTTTTTTTTGTTTTTTTGTTTTGTTTTTGTTTTTTGAGACAGGATTTCTCTGTGTAGCCCAGGTTGTCCTGGAACTCACTCTGTAGACCAGACTGGCCTCAAACTCAGAAACGTGCCTGCCTCTGCCTCCAAAGTGCTGGGATTAAAGGTGTATGCCACCACCACCCGGCTCTACAAACATATTTTAATAGAGTACTACTTTACAACATTAAATGATTATTAAAATATTTGTTCTTAAGTATCTCTTAGATTAGCAATGAGCTGGAGTAAAGCCAAACAAGATATGATTGAAGAGGTTCATGGGCCAGTGGATGAGGTTCATGACATGGATATGATAGAAAATGAAAGGCATTAAAGGTACAACAAACCAAGTGTTGAAGGAAGGACACTGAAAATAAATGACTTTAATTAGAATATCTCAGAGGTAATAAAGAATGTGACCTAATAAGATGATATTCACAGATGGAGAACCAGAAATCATAGATGTTATATATAATTTTCCAATCATAACCTTTTAGGAAATTGATTCCACTCAATTTTCCATCATAAAGGCATAGAACAATGAAAAAATAAAGATTACTTTTTTGCCTTGGCTTAGTATATTAATTCTTATAGTCTACAGTCTTATAGTCCTATGAAGGAAAGTTTAGAATGACTATACTAGGATTTTTTTAATACATGACTGATACAAAACATGCACTTGATGTCAAGTGCAAAAAGGCATGTCTTGGTAGAAATAAAGATCCTTAAATGTTATTCTTACAGGTTTGATCTCTATTCTTTTTGTAATGGATCATCTTTAGTGGTTTTCAGAGAAGTGATACCACTTACAATGAATATGTAAAGTACACTGGGAAAATAACTCACTGAGCAAAAGATATAATAGACAGTTATGAGTTTGGAGGACAAAACAAATACCATCTTTCAAAAGTGAGTGTCTAATTGGGAAATACTTCTTTGGAGAACATGGAATGCCTGTTGAATCTTAGTTATTCTGTCTTGGGGCAGCATGGCACTACTATCTAATTAGCAGGACGACAAATGGTGCACAATGTTTTGTAGTGTATTTAATACAGTCTCATCTTGAAAAATTAATTATCTGAATGAAACTATCACTTTTGTCAAGCTGTAGATAAAATCTGTTTTGTGAAGTTAGTGTGTCCAAAATTATTTTGCCTCTTTTCTCATTTATATTTAAAATACTCTTGTAATAACTCATTTCCTATCTCAACAAAGGCTATACAAATTAATCAAATCTGGCCTATGTGGGCATGTGTACTCATGCATACACATGCACACACAAACACACACACACATACACACACACACACCACTGAGAGAGATACAAATAAAGCAATAAAATGTAAATTCTATTAGCATTTAAAAGTATATTTTATATTATTATATATAACATTATATAATAATGTAAAATTATTTTTAAAGTTGATGATTTCAGATAGCTATATTCAAATTTAAAATACTTTATTTAGTTTCTAGAATAATACAATAAAAATTATTCAGTGGAAAGTGTAACAATTATAAGTCTCAAGAATAAAAAGTGACCAGTGAAAATGTTCAACCTTCCACAAAATGAAGCTACAGTGAAGGACAAAGGTGGACAAAGATGGAGCTCTACACAGCCCCTTACTGAAATAGATGCAGATAACCATAGCCAAACATTGGACAAAGGTTGGAGACTCTTATGGAAGAATTGGGGGAAGTATGGAGGGCCTTAAAGGGTGTGAGAACCTCAAAGGAAGACCAATAGAGCCAACTAACCTGGATCCCTGGGACTGGGATCTCTCAAAGATTGAGCCTCCAACAAAAGAATGTACACAGGCTAGAACAAGGACGTTGCCACATGTGTAGCAGACTTGTAGCTCAGTTTCCATGGCTGCCTTGTCTGGCCTTGGCAGGGGAGAGGATTCCCTTAATCTGGCAGACACTTGATGTGTTAAGATGATTGGATGAGGGTGGACTCTCAGAGGAGAAGGGGAGGGGATATGGGGAATGGGAAAGGAACTCTGAAAGATGGGACAGGGAGAGAAGCAGCCTTTGAGATATAAATAAAGAGCTTAAATGAAGTTACCCTATATTGGGTAATAATCTTTCTTCATCTTGGAAATAGATTATCAAATAAATTCTCTAAATACCTCTTACTTATTTGTTTTTTTACTAATGTCTGATAACTTACTTACTCTATTGAACCAACATTGAAGAGTGGTATATGTCAAAGGATATTAGGAACCTTATCAATGTTTGTTTCCTTCTAACAGACTGGCCACAGAAAAGTCTTAAGTGTTTGCCAAAGTACATCTTTAAATCTGTTCTTTTACAGCAAGTATATAACTGATCTTCTCACTGAAATTCATTCATTAATTAGCATAATGTAGTTCATCTACATGGTCAACACAATTGATCACACTAGAAATTTGGAGATGAGCTCCAGGCCTTTCTGTATAAGCATATTAAAGATTATTTTGTTTATTTTGAGATGAAAATATTTTTTGCCATTGATCTTGTGATAAAGGTGATGTTTTAAGGGACAAAATGAGAATATTGAAAAGATGGTACATGTTCCATTGGTCAGTGTTTACTGATGGATGAAGAATAAGCAACAGGGACAGCACTTTCTAGTTAGTGAACTGGAAGGTTATATTACATTAAAAATGATTCCCTCAGATGTCAATTAGTCAATAATTACAAAAGGTTGATAACCGCATTATTGTTTAAAGGTAAATTACAACTGCTCTTGTAAAGTCAGAAAACCAGGAGAGAAGTTTCTAACCTAAAGCCAATTTGGCCAAATTTTAATGTGCTTTTATACTGTGTAGATGAGTCTAATTTGACAATGACTATAATTGGTCATTTATTTTATAGTTTTTCCTACATGATACCATTATGTACTTAAGGTTTTATTATTCAATTATTCCAATATTGAATTCTTAATGAGTTTTTAGAAATGAGGCAAAGTTGGTTAACATTAAAAACATATGATGCTAGACCCAATTTTGAAAAGTATTTGACTTTATAGTCTATATAAGTTTATGCCCTTCAGTTTTTACTGTAACCTCTCTTTTTGACACTCATTAAAGTTCTCTGTTTATGTACAACTAACTAGAAAGTAAAATATTACAAGATAGTTTAATATAATATGTAAATTTTTCTGTGTAAACAAGATTTATTTATTTATCCATCAAGCAAGGGTTGCCATATCCAGTATCCGTTTTTCTCAGATGTTTTATTCCAGAATGAAAAGCACATTCTAATGTGGCTAATGGTTTGGGGTATAACAATTGAAACTCTGGGTTTTAGGTTATTTTAAACATATTTAAGTTGCATGCTGCTAGTATTTATTTTTTAATTCTTTGTCATACTCACTCATAACCTTTATATTTCACTTACATAAAAACTTATTCTCATTCTGTATAATTGGTGTTATCCATAAATTTCTGTATAATTTAAGAATCGTGGCATATGTAATATATAATTTGTTTTCACATTATGATTTAAACCTACATTAAGATTCAAAACAATATAAGCTGATAAAGAAGTATGTGGATTTCCTTTATTTCAAATTTTTTTGACCAAAGAATATTCCTCCTGCTGTATTAAGCTTTCATTCACCTGTCATGTCTTAGTGTGTTTGTGTTACTCTCATAATTTTATTAGGAAGACAATCACCTCAACAACTATATGTATATATAAACTAATGTTAGTAAAGTATATTAATTATATAAATATATTAAAATATACAGATATGGTTTAGGACACAAGGTTTCTCTCTGTAGCCATGGATGTCTAAGAACTCAACTATGTAGAAAAGAACTCCAGCTGCCTCTCCCTACTAAGTACTGGGATTAAAGATGTGTATCTCTATGCCTGGCTAATTTTTTTAAATATGTGAGTGCATTAGTATCTTACTACAAAGAAAGTCCTTCTCCTGTTTCTGTCCCTCTATTATCTCCCTCTTTTATATCTATGTGCTTTCCTTATTGTAATTGTTTATGTCAGTCAAGGTGCTGACCAACTCAACAAAAAATTAAACATGTAATCTAAAATTCTAAAACAAAGCTCCAAGACCTGAAGCTACAGGACCTCTTACCTCTGGAAAGTGACTATGATCACCAAGTCTCAAGGCATTCACTGACCACTTTGTGAAACCATACAACAGTCTCTGTCAAAGGACTCAGGCTCCAACTGTGGTTACAACTTAAGGGGTTATTTTTATAAAAGAAAAACAAAATGAGTTAAATATGTTTTTTATTCAAAAAATGAAGAAAATTAAATATTTGGTTAAAGTGCCAGAGCAAGAAGACTTTTACATAAAGGGTTAATGAATTTAAAGTGACATACTTTGAACGTTACTTGTAATTTTGCCTTTGATTTCTTAACCTTCATAAGTATAATGTTTCAGGATTTACTTTATACTGAGTTATAGTAAGTTGAAATGGTTTATGATGAAATGTCCTCATTCAATATAAGTCATATGAATAGCAACATATTTCTCTGGGTAAGAAATTTGGCGGGACTCACAGTAGATTTAGAGAAAATGGTAAGTAAATGTATCGGGTAGAAATAATGATCTGTTTTGCAGATGCTTGTACCTAGGAACCATGTAACAAGACAGCTTATATAATGACAATAAAGGTTTGTTTTTTAATTTCAGTTTTAGTGCTTAGAATGAGATCTATACCTTATTTCATTTCTAAAATTTAAATATAATTTATGAGACACAGAAAATAATTATGAGCTAGAATGTAATGCAATATAAATAAACTCTGCTAATAAGTAAATATCAAAAATAATCATGAATAATCATTACAAATATATTTTATTTTGATGTTTATACTTATTTTGTATAATGATTATTAACTTTTATTGTAATAATGGCTTCTTGTTTTTGGAAAATTGTGCTTATAGAGAATAATACTAATTAAAACCTGATTTATTTTCTAAAATTGATTGAAATTTGATTTATTTTTCAGTCTAACAAAACTGCTCCACATTTTATATCTTAATATAGCAAAGTAATGCTCACTGGATCATTTAAGTTCCCTACTTCTCTTATATCCCCAATCTATATATTTTTAAGCACTAATTCTCAACTTCTCCATGCTTCAGTTAAAAGACTTGCTCCATTCAACTATACCACTAGCATGTCAGTATCCAGGTCACAATTACCATTCTGTGTTTTAGGACATGCAGAGGGTTTTTGCTAACCTTTCTTCTGAAGGTCAGGTCTACTGATAGTGATATATCATAGCCTAGTTTTATTCAGGTCTGTAAATTTTCATATTTCCATATATTCCACATGTCTTGTATTAATGTTTGGTTAAAATTATAAATTTCCTTGCTGAATGCTTCTTCCATTTGGCTGACATTTTCATCTTCATGCATTGCCTGGTTTTCTCATTGTTGATTTTTTTCCCTCTTTGTTTCAGATTTTTCTCTCCAAGGTTGAATACTTCTGCTTGGTTGTAAACAGATCATTGGGGTTTTAATAGGAAAACATTGAAATCTTCATATAGAAGTCCTAATTTTAGCACTTCATATAAAATCCATTAAACGATGTTAGTGTATTGTCAATGCCCATAAGACAGAAACTAGCATAATTAATATAGAATATTCTATGAAATTAAAATGTATTTGCAAAATAATTTGAATGGTAAAGTAATGGAATAAGGCAATGGGACAGCATAAGAGTATAAAGTGAGAAGTAACATTGATTACAAGAAACAATTAGAGGAAAAGCAGTGCATAAGAAGTTTATGAAAAATAAAACAGAGAAGCCATGCAAAAGGGATTCTAGAGAACAACCCAAAGGAATTCTAATAAAGAGAAAACTTAAAAAGAGATATGTGTTTAAAAGAAGAAATAAAATGGAATAATATTTTCAGACAACTAAATGAAAATCAGATTAAAATGTAGTTAAATGTTGAAAAGAGGACAAAGCATGGGGAGAAGAAAACAAAGAGGAGGAAAACCCATTAATTTCAAAAGATTTTAAAATTAAGCAAATGTATAAAAGGTAAGAAATATAAGATTTAAAAAAATATTACAAAGTAAAAATACTATGAAAGTATAATAAAATATAAAACAAAGAAAATGTGCTGGGGGACCCACCACAAGAGACCAACAGAAGTAGAAAAGATAAAATGTCACAGTAACCTCCATCCAAGTCTTCAAACACTGGTGACTGTAGATTATACACAGTGGTGGCCTGTAGTTGATTTAGTGACCTCTTTCTTTCCTGGGGTTACCCTGGTATTGATCTTGTATGATCCACATGTTCACTGCTGGTCGTAGTTGTTCTTACTTTACTGATTTTCTTTCCTTGAATGCCAAGGCTCTCTATTAGCTGCATCTGGCTTGGCAGCCTGTATTCTGGACAGCTTGTCTTAATTCTGAGAGACTCTGCTCATCTTCCCTGCAGTGGTTAACGTTCATCTAAGGAACATCTCTTACTTTCCCAGGAATGTGAGAAAGAACACTAAGATGTGAATTTTTAAGCATCCTTGTTAGAGAAATGCATCCATAGGTATCAGGTAGAAGAATTTTCAGGTTCTACAGCTATGCGGATTTTAGATGGGAGTTTCCAGACTTTGGTCCTACTGTCAAATACCAGGGTTCTAGTGAGTTGATAAGATTAAATTCTTCTCCTACAACCTAATGCAGAGTTAATTTCCATCAGAATGTCACTTCTTGAAACAAGCCGCCTGTCCTTACACATTTTAGCTCCTAACTTCCTGGTACAGCTGCTCCCCCAGGCTTCTGTATGTCACCCTAGGGCTAGGAGATTGAGTTCAGACACTAGCTAAAGATGGTCTCTAGATCCCTAAGTAGCTCAGTTTCAAACAAAATATTCTCTCCCCTCTCCTCCCCCTCCTTTCTCTCCCTCTAGCTTTTCTATGTCCTCTCTGTGGACCCAGGCACCTGCTTTTAAGCTACAAAAAATGAAGCAATGGTTTTCTGTTTCACCAGCAACCAGTTCCGTGAAGGAATCACTGTCTCAGGCAAATCTAGAATATGTTTTGTAACTTGAAAGAGGCTCGGGTTATTCTGACAGTGGGTCTGTCCCTGTGTTTTCACCAGGCTACCTTTGCTTTCCTACTTAAGCAGTCAGTCTTTCTCTATGCACCAGGAAGTCCTATAGCGGGAACAGCGTGGCTGGACCTCTAGCTCTTCCATTGCCTGCCATTTCTTCTACCAACACTGTTCTGGCATTTCATTGCTAATTTCTGGTGCCCTCCCTCTCCTACTTTCTTCAGAATCAAATATATGTATATTATTCATACATATATTTGTCATACTCATAACTTGCAGTCCATCAGCTTCTTCAGATTTTTACCATTCCACTAATCCTTCCTAAAATAATTCTGACACTTGTTCATGGAGCAGAAGACTTCAGAGACTCATGTCTCCAAACTGAAGGGGGCTAAGCACTGGAAGAACAAGATGTCTTTAGCATTACTTTTGTTTGTTTTGACACAGGGTTTCTCTGCATAGCCCTGGCTATCCTGGAACTCACTCTGTACACCAGACTGGCCTCAAATTCAAAAATCACCCTGCCTCTGCCTCCCAAGTGCTGGGATTAAAGGTGTGCGCCGCCACCGCCGGGCTCAATTTCTCTGCATTTTGACAACTTGTGATTTACTGTTATGGTCTCCATCTGCTTAATGAAATTCAATGATGAAAGGGGAGAAAAAACAACTATACTTTTAATATAGTTAAAAAATTATACTGATTTGGAAAATTTGTGGCAATAGACTTTCCTCTAGGAATCGTGGCCTCTTCAGCCATGGGTAATTGGGTAGCTTTACAGTGCAAATAATGGATCCCTCCTTTAAGTACAATTATATAAAATCAGGCATGCTCACACAGTATGGCAATAGACATTCTTAAGTCAAATTAGACGGGTTTTGATTACTCTCAAAGAAAAATGAAAGTATGTCAGAGTTAGAGAGATATCACGGTGCTGGTCACTATGGTTTATAGATTTAACTATATATGATTGTTGAATGCTTTTCTCCATTGACATTTTGTGTAGATCCTTCTGAGACTATGAAAGCTAGTCACCAGGATCAGGTCCAGCTTAATGCCTCTGAGTTTGGTCTCTGAAGCATGTGGTCTTCAGACTCTGGAAGGCAACCAAGGGTATCAGCAATAGCCTACTTTGTTTTGGGGTTCTCTTGGACAGCCTTGACCTGCAACTATTAGTGAGTTTTCCCATGCCAGGTTCTGGGACTTTTGTTAGACAGTTCATGGCTCTAGGGATACGTATTATTATCCAGTATGCATCACTCCATATAAACTATCAAGGAATAGATCAACATCTTAAACAGACCCATAACACATAAAAACTTTAAAACAGTAGTGAAAACCTTCCACCTAAAAAAGTCCAGCCTCAGATGGATTTCTTTCAGATATTCTGTAAGGCTAGCTTTTAATCCACACTGACAGTAAGATTTATTGGTGCATTATATTATCAACATTAGAAGTGTTGTTGCTACATTGTGATTTATATGTATTTTGCCTATTAGAAGTTTCTATTGTTCACACCTCTGTGTTTATCTATTTCTTTTCCTCTACTCTTTGAACAATTTACATGATTCTGTTTCCTCATTTTAAAAATGTTATATATTTTAAATGTTGCCTTACAGTTTAAAATATGTATTTAGAACTAATCCCATTCGATTTTAAAATAATCCTTTCATGTTTTATTGGCTCTGCCAACAAAATTCTAATTTCCCTCCCATCACTTGCGTTATCGCTGTCATTTTTTCTTTCTCTTAAAAAGTACTGATTTATTGTGTGTGTGTGTGTGTGTGTGTGTGTGTGTGTGTGCATCCACATGCATCTGTGAGCATCTGCCCATGGACATATGTATGTATGGTGGTGTGACGCCAGTGTAGTGCTCAGAGGAAAACTTTCTGTCATCAATGTTTTTCCTTATAACTTTATGTGGGTTCTTGTGTTTGAACTCAGGGGCCTAAGTTGTGCAGAACCTTTTCTTTTTAAGCCTTCTTCAGATCCAATGATATCAATATGATGAAATACATTTATACATAAAGACTTATGAATACAACCAAATAAATTGTTATTATTTGAAATATATTACTATTTTTAAGTCAATGAAAAGCATGAAAACATTTTAAAATTATTCCTTACCCTAGTTATTTTTTACACAGAATAATTTTGTGACCTACAGTAGTTGATGCTTTTCTCTCTTAATCCTTTTAATTTTTTTGGACAGGCATAATAGATTTCAACAAATTTCTGGAAGGAATTTCTGCACTTTTCATTGCTTTGGAATCATTATTCCACAATAGTGATAATTCTAAATTTTGTCATTTGTTGCTTGGTTTTCCTTATAAAAAGAACTTTACTCTTCTCTTCAATAGATGGTTCCTGAGGAGTTGAAAGTAATTCTTACTGTAGATCCCTCTGAACAAGATACTTTTACCTCTGACCTCTTTCATATTTGCTCTATATCTATATTGGGTGACTATACAATCAGGACACATAGCTGACTCTCTCTCTCTCTCTCTCTCTCTCTCTCTATATATATATATATATATATATATATATATATATATATATGTGTGTGTGTGTGTGTGTGTGTGTGTGTGTGTGTGTGTGTGTGTGTGATCCCCTACCTAGTCTCCTCTTCTGATTGGTTTCCTATCCATATGACCCCTCTGTGAAAATGCTTATTAGGAAGTTTTGTAAATATGAGTTTTGTGTAATCACAACATTCCTATTGGCGGCTTTGATTCTGTCAACTTTTAACTTGGGCTGCTAACCCTTCAGTTTCAGAGGTTGTACTCAAGTGAACGGAATGAACTTTGGCCTATTGCACTTTCTCCTTTGCCCAGTCTGTCAGACTGTGCCTTCTGTCATACATTTCCCCCACACAGTCTCTATATTTATTCACTGTTCATCCATTGGCTTAATTGTTCATGTTCTGTAAAAAACATATGCATACCTTTTTTGTTTAACCATCCTATTTCTTTATTTTCTCTAGATAAAATTTACCCAATGGACTGAATTTGGGGAACCCTGTGGTTGAATTAGGGAAAGGTTGGAAGAAGCTGAGGAGGAGGGCCACCCAATAGGAAGACCAGCAGTCTCAACTAGCTTAGACCCCTGAGATTTCAGACATGAAACCAGCAACCAGGCAGCATACACCAGCTGATATAAGGCCCCTGAAACATACAGCAGAGAACTGCCTGGTCTGGCCTCAGTGAGAGAAGATACACTTAACCCTGGAGAGACTTGAGGCCTCAGGGAGTGGGAAGATCTGGCTGGGTGGGGTGGGGTATGTAGGAGGAATGGGATAAGGAACTGTCAGAGGGCAAACCTGAAGGGGGGTAATGACTGGACTGTAAAAGAAAAAGATTGAAGATAGTTTAAAAATATTTCAAACCTATAGTAACACTATGCTGCTTTTCTTTTTGTTTATTTTCAGTTTATTCAGCTACAAATTGTGACATCTAACATTATACTAACATTAACTAAATGCAGATTGTACTCCTCTTTATTTTTTTCTGAGACCAGGACAGCATTTACTTCCTATGCATCCTGCCCTGGTGTCCTTAATATTGGAATTGTAGGCCCGTAGCATCATGTCCAGTTGAAAATTCTGAATGAGTACGGCATTATTGTGTTTTTTATTGAATTTGACCTGTCCTTGGGATATTATTTGCAGCTGTGTCTGGTACAGGATATAATTATAAAGACATATATTTAGCTGAAAAGTCAGCATATTTTAGTTAAGGACAATAAAAAAGTACAGCAGGTCCTTGAATGGAACAAGAAACCCATTTTCTTACTTTTAGCTATAATGAACACTTCACTAAAATGATTTTGACTCATCAAAATGTTCCATTAAGAAACAGCAAGAAGGAAACAGAGCATTCCAGGCACAGGCATTACTTGTTCTAATAGGAAAAATAGAGATGCAGGTTTGTATGTATAAAAATGTGAACTAATCAGGCTGGGAGATGACAAAAGTACTTCCTTGAAACAAAGTTGAAACCTTTAGGGTTTTTTTTTTTTACCTCTATAAAAGAGAAAAACTGATATGCAGTACATTTCACTTTTATACAGATCATTATAAATGTGATGTATACTTTAGTCTTTGCTCAAAGAAATCTGGGCTCTGGGTATGTAACAAGGCATTGTCATGGAGAGTGAGTGTATGAATAATAATGATCCAGATTTCAGTAAATTTTAGGATGAACTCTGTCCTCGTGAAGCTGCCTAACAAGTTTCCAATGAGTTATTAAAATTTGTGCCTTTCCTTCTTGCCTATTTACCTTCTTAGATATCCAAACGTACTAGTATAAATCCAATGACTTTCTATGAAAGAGTTACAAAGATGAGACTACCTACCACATCCTGTCATTTGTCTAACACCCACATTTAAGTGAGAAATACATTAAGAAACCTGTCTGAGAATTTCCCTGCCATGGGATAGAGATCTGATGTTTATTTTTTCTTATGTAAAGCTCAGTGAATGTTTTGCAATACATGAGTTAGAAGAATTGGCATCAGTACTCCAGTGAGTTTGTTATCAGGAACATAGAGACTGGCCAGTATTCACTAGGAAACAATCTGAAGGGAGAGGAGTGTGCTGGAAAACACAGTCTTCCATGTCAGAAGGGAGGATGCTGTCTTGAGAATCTCTTTCCTGGAAACTTATATTCTGTCTCTCACAATGGAGAAACCATCCATAGAATCAACAAAGCAGGGGATAAAACGGGAGGAGGAAGAGGAGTAAGAGCTGCCCAGCATCAGAGTCAACTTGAGACATGCAGTGATGCTTTGAAAGGACTGGGGGAAAGGATTCAGTTGCATTTTGAATACATAATATGAAGGACCAAGTCAGACACTCACAAAGGTTGAGACTTAATGCTACAACATACCTGGAAAACATGTTGCAGCTCCTGTCTATACTCATAAATTATCTGCAGGCAATGGCAGTTTGTTCCCTTCCAGTCTTTCCAGACCTCCCATGCTTCTCCTTCCTTTTTTGCCTTAACTAACCAGTCACCCATCACTGCTGACAACTGCAGCATCAGCTTCATCGTTCCCTTCCCAAAGACAGGGAAAAATTCATCAGTGATCTCTCCAGAAACAGTGATATTTTTTCCTGAAACATATTCTTGAAATTTTCTTCTCATATTAAGGAAGTTTCTTTTTAGTGCCATTTTGGTAAAATGTGTATATTTTATTTTGATCAAAACATGTGTGCTGAATTTTAACAAATATATTTTTATATCACATGAATAATAACATATGGATGTGCAGATAATACATGCAAACATATATTTTCCTAACATCTATTGTATTGAATAACTACAGTTTTAAATATATTTTTTCAGCCATTTACTATAATATGAAGTAAAAAATTCCACATAGAAATTTACAAATACCTAAAAATAGATAACATCCTGTGTCTCATTGTTAGCCAGTAACTTTTAGTTGTTTTAATGTTTTGATGGGTTTGGAAATGTGTGTGTGTGTGTGTGTGTGTGTGTGTGTGTGTATGTTTGTGTGCATATATATTTTATTTTATTTTTTAATTTAAACATTTATATAATTCATACAATACATTAAGATCATGTTCTTCTCTCCTTCAATCTCTTTCAAGATCCTTCTGACTTTCCTGTCTGCCCAACTGCATGTTCTCTTCCCCTGTCTTCCTCTCCCTCTCAAACTGCCCAACCCAAAAGAAAACCAAAAATAAAATTAAAAACAAAATAAAAACCAATAAGGAAAAAAATGTCAAGGAAAACAAAACCAAAAGCCACCCCTCCAGCTTCCTCCACACAAAAAAAATTAAAGCATGGAGTTTGTTTTAGAAATTTGCCCCCTCAGCACAAAGCTGACAGAGCTAATATTTTCCTACACAAACAACTTGAAGTTTTTCTAATTATCTTACACTGTGAATTGAATTAGGTCCTCATTATACATTTATATTCATACAGTGAAGTTCAAGATTCTACTACACTGAGTGCATGTGGAGACCGTTAAAGAGGTAAAGTTAAATGGAGCTCTACCTGACAGCGCTCCTGTGCTCAGTAGTTACATTACCCTTATACATTAGTATGACACTCATTTACAATTCTCTAAGTATTTGTTTAATTTTGTAAGTTTCTTCTTGTTATTTTGTTTGTTTGTTTTGGTTTAGCTTCTTCATCTTATATTTATTGAACAAATATGTAAGATTTAATTTTTCTTAGAAAAATACATATAATGAAAAATATTCATACCTAAACACAGAAAAGAATATATAGAATGTGTATAGAAATTAGACATTAAAACCAGTACACAGTGAGAAAACCAAATTCAACTGAGAGTTTGAACTTTCAGAACGTCACAGCTACGGTCTAAACTCATCAATTGCAGAGCCTTGTCTTAGGGCTCAGAATATTCTTTTTCCTGGAGTTGACCAAACGACAACTCTTTCAAAACAAGCAGGTCAGGATCTTCAGTAGCAGTTTCCACAGACATAGTCTGGTTCCAACCTTAGTCATTCCAAACCATTTCTCTGAACCTCAGGATACTGAGGACAGCAAGGTGCGCTATAATGTCCTTAGCAACTGCAGGTATTTGCACATACCCCAGCACTATATATATGTACATAAATAAAATATACTTAAAATATACTTTGTTTTGTAATTACCTAACAATCTTTTACTTCAACACGGCATGTTAAATCAAAATGTGCTCTGCAGCATCCTTGATGTATTGGAAGTTGTGGCTCATTTTCTCTGTGCCTCTTGTTCTACTATTTCATAGTTTTCTCCTCTTCTTTCTAAACACGCTTCATTGAAGTTGTTCTGTTTCACCTATATAATGAGTTTTTGTGCCTGTTTATATGAGAAACATACATGGGAATGTTTGGTGACCACATGTGTGGGTGTGCATGTGGAGGCCAGAGTTTATTATTACATGTCTTCGTCCATTTGACTATCTACTTCATTGCTTGCATATGCCAGTAATTTGTGCTTCTGTGTGCCAACATGTGCATTCCAGTGTCTTTGTATGTACAAGTGCATTGGGATGTGGAAGGTTCTTGTTGGGTATCTTCCTTATAGGTGATTGCTAGTTTGTTTGGTTGGTTGGTTGCTCACTTTCTTGGAACTTACCTATTGGGCAAGGCTGGATTAGTAGCTAGTGAGCTCAGAGTATGAGCTTATATCCTATACTCTCTCAAAGCTTGTTTTACAGTTATAAATAGCAGTTAAGGTGGTTCTTAGTCCTAACTAAGGTCCTCACAATTGCAAGGTAAGCACGCCACCTGCTAATCCAGCTCCCACCCTAATTCCATAATTTCACATTCTATTTAGAATAATTATCTCCCTTTACTTCCTTTTATGTTTCCGTTTTGAATCACAGACTTGCTGATATAAACGTTATCTTTTTCTATCAGGCCTTTGAGATAGTCTACTATATATTTTATGGAATATGTGCGAAAAATAATGCTTCTGTATTGCACACATTTTATTGAACTGTCTTCTGTGTGAATTACCTTTCTGACCTATACCACCAATCAGATCATTCCTGAAGAATGCATTAATAGTAGGAACAAATGAGACACAAATCAAGCAAGTGCTTTGAGATCGGCTGTATGAAGACATTTTATTTGAAAGGTAAACCTGACTACATGGCAAGCACTTACATATAAAGTCACCAACAAGGATATAGAGGTGCCAGCTAAGGGTACATTATAATCACTGCCAGAAAACCCCTACAGCACCAGCAGAATTGGCCTGGCACTCACAAATGACCCTGAAAAGTCAAACTATGGAGGCTTTGGAGAAATAAAATACACACATTCACATATTTCAGTAGAGTACACAGACTAGGAGTAGATTGTGGCTTATATTAATAATGCTTGTATAAACAAATTTCCTAAAGGTATGGGTATTTTCAAGTAATAGACTAATATAAAAATCATAATCAATTCCTTCTATGATCTCTGATTTTAATCTCAGGTCTAAATCTTTGATATAACTCTTTGATTAATTGATTATATACCTGTTTCTAATTGGGTGTGAAAATATTATTTATCATATATATATATATATATATATGTATATGACAGTTTAATATAGGAAGATGCCATACCCAATATGCATGCATACACTTACGTGTATGTGTGTGTGTGTGTGTGTGTGTGTGTGTGTGTGAGCTATGTAGGAATATAACGGATTTGGTAATGTCATTGTTTCCAGCAATCTCTTTATGAAGTTTTTCATCATCATCACCATATATTTTTATTGTTATTTATTTACTTTATATCAAAATTGCAGCTCTCCTCCCCTTCCCCCAATCTCACCATCACACTGTCCTTCTCCTCCATTTCTCCTCAGCAAAGGCGAGACCTCCCCTGGGTGTCAAATAAGATAGGACCAGGTAGGCAACAAAGTCAGAGAGAGCCCCTACTCCCATATGTTAAGAGTCCTATATGCGGTCCAAGCTGCAAAACTGTTACTATGTACAAAGAACTACCATTTTATTTTGTAAATCAATTTCTTTCCTTAAACATCTTGTTCTCTCCAAACACAGTGGAAAATTTATTTGTAGTTACATGATTTGGTTTGATCCTGAATGATCAGAAGTTCCACACTTTTAAAGTTATTTTAAACTATTTTAACCAGATATCCTTACCTAATTTAAAAAGAATAGTTAAAAAAAAAAACCTTTCAGTGGCTGTTGGCAAAACTGGTTCCAGTTTTGCAGGAGAGTACCAGAACAGAGATAGGGTTGGGGGGTGATTGGGGAATGGGTGGGGGGAAGAGGACTTATGGGGCATGTGGTGAGGGAGGAACTGGGAAAGGGGAAAGCCTTTGGAATGTAAACAAAGAATATAGAAAATAAAAAAAAGAAAAGAAATGCTCCATTGATACATGTGAAGGTATGGGGTGATCCTATCTGAGACTCCTGGCAGCAAGAGATGAGAAAAGACTGAAGTGGATACTTCCAAAAGGCAGCCTGGACTTCCAGTAGAGGGAAGCAGACATCAAACTACCTGCAAAACCTTCAGCGCAATTTTTCCTGCCTCTAAGATATGAAGGGATTAAGATAGAGTAGAATCTTAAGCCAAGCAATGACTGACCCCAATGTGAGACTCACCCCATGGGAGAGAGCCAACCCCTGACATTATTAATGATACTCTTGCGTGTATACAGGAAGCTAGCACAACTGTCTTCTGAGGTTTCATCCAGCAGCTGATGGAATTAGAAGCAGAAACTCACAGTTAAACAACTGAGAAAGGGGAATATTGGGAATATTGTGGAAAAATTGGGTAAGGATTGAGGTAGCAGGAGTCAAGGACACTACAAGCACCAACTAACCTGGGCCCATGAGGTGTCACAGAAACTGAACCACCAACCAAAAACATGCATGGACTGAACCTAAGCTTCCTAAACATGTTCATGTGGTAGATGTTCAGTTTGGTCTTCATGTGGGTGCCCCGACAAGTACTTTTTTTCCCCAAAATATGGGAACAAAACCCTTTTATTCTTCTTGGGGAAAATCAAACAGATTTCAAATACAGATGCTAGTAATAGAGAAAGAATGGTATGTGTTTATGGCTAAAGATAAAGCACTTAAGTACTTTTGGTATCTAACAGATGTCCATCATCATTTATAGCCCATCTTTGAAGTTGTTCTTCATTGTGCTTAAGTATCATGTTACTATGAAAGCCAATGTCAACCGTTAAATTTAGAAACATCCCAATACAGTTTTAACCTATATGAACTGAAACAATTCCATCTTCAGCCCATCTATTTGTAATTCAGCTCCTTTTCATGCTAATGGTTTCTTCTATATTCTTGTGGATATTATATATTGGAACCCTAGGTTTCTTTGCAGGTGTCTTGATTCACAAAGCAGTGTGTTGATAGGGTTGTCCATCACCAGTGCCCACATACCATTGTTGAAAGGTTGAGCAGTTTTGATATAATAGAGAACTTTACACTGTAGGAAATGAGGATGGCTACTCCTGTCCTTCAGACTCATCACACCCCTGGATAACATGGATTCCTTTTTTTAATTGACCTTGTTATTGCATTAGAAGTAAAAACCTGGGCGGGCAAGATGTTGTATTGGGCAAGCCATTAAGCCTGACAACCCAAGTTCTATCCCCTCATACACACAAGTCAAAATTAGAGAATAGATTACCACAGGTTTCCCTCTGACCTTTACCATGCCCTGCCACACCAAAATAAAAATAATCATAATAAAATAAATAAGATAAATTAAACAAATCATAAGACTTGTTATTCATACTCAAGTGGAACACTTTCTAAAAAGCAGTATATTTATATTGGAAATATATATGTATATTTATTCTTTATGTATTTATCTAAATACTTTGTTCACACACAAAAATTTATAAGGCAACCTTAGATTATTAACATCTATAGAAAAATAACAGGACATAACCAATTTGTAGAATACATTTATTAGGGAAGTTTCATGATTATGTACACCCAAATAATTCAACACAGTGGTTTAAATAAATTAACTCCATAATGGATACTCAGTTAAGGTTCCAAGTTAATGTTTTTAATATTTTTTGTGATACCTAGAGGAGCTAGAGCGCTGAGTCAGCCATTAAGAGCATTTGATGCTCCTAAACATGATGGGCTGTCGCTTTCCCGCGCTACCATGGAGGCTCACAATCATCTGTACCTCCAGTTTCAAGGAATCTGATGCCTTTTTATTCACCTCCATGGATACTAGGCATGACATGGTTCTCAAACATACATTAATGCATAGCATTAATACTCATAAAATAGAAAATTATTTTTTCACAAACCTATATAGAAAAAAGCAGAAATACTCTTACTTAGATTTTTTGAATCACACTTTCATCTATGAACATATCCAAAATAAATAAAGAAATAAATAAGTTCACTGAGTTCTAACTGTTGCCAAGAACATTTTTCTCCTAGGAGTATGCTGTAGTGTAATTTATCACCAATTTCTTGGCAAAGCATCCCAGAGCCTAATAAATCTTTACAGTCTTATTTTAAGTAATCATTATCACACACCAATATATTAATACCACATTAAGGGAAATGTGATCATTCTCCATTTCACTTTGAGATCTCCATAGTTGTATTGGAGGTTGGCTTTTCTATCACTTTTTCACCTCCTGTGGCTTTATGTCACAACTTCTTATTCATGAATTTTGATTACCACATTAGGTTAGTATTTAGCATGAAAATCTTTGAAAGACATATGGAATAGCTCTGGAATGTATAATTAATCACATAATGGAAATAAATGTGTATTTTATTAATACAGAAAGCAAAATGTAACTAGAGGTTAAGCCACTTATTAATTATATTTAATTTACTCCAATACAATATTTGTAATATATAAAGCTTAACATGCATATAAGACTCAAAGACATGCAGCAAAATAAATAAATTTAGCAAAGTAAATACTATCTAAACTTTAAGATATTTGGTAAAGTCAAAGTGTGTAACTGTGAAAATATTTCATGTGTTTATTTGCCAGCAGTAGTTTGATCTTTCTAGGAATAAAGTCTTCTCTCTAAAGGAGTTGTTGAGGTATTAAATACAGAAATTAATATCCATGTATCATATTTATTTGATATAGATCATTATTCAGAACAAATCACAGTCAAGTATAAAAAAAACTATGCAGCCAGCCATAAAAATATGCCCAGTTCTCATCACAGCTTCTGAACACAATATCTTCCTGTGACATTGCAGCTCCCACTGTGGGGATTTGTGATATATGACTGATAAGCTGTCCCGTGGTCCTCTCTTCACAGTGTGTTGATTTTTGACTGGAATGGTATGATTTTGTATTGTATAGTTAATGGTATAATTTCTCTGTGGAAAAGCACATGCCAGTTTTTGAAGTTAAGGGAGTACCTACAATTTAAATTTATAAAATGTAAATAGATAGAGCAAAGAAGAAGAAATGCTCTATGCAGCATCCATAATGGAGCCTAAGAAATGTGTTCCATCTGTTTCTGGAGCTCATTGCCTTCACTCATGAAGAAGATCCATATAATGGCAGAATTCTACATCAAAATTAAAAATAACAGATTCTAATACTTCTGGAATTAGGTTGAAAATTGCAGGCTGACTATTGTTTTTTCGTCTTAAATAAACCTAAAAAATTAGCTTATATAGACTAAAACAATGTCAGTGCTAAAGTATGAAATATTTATTTGGCCATTGGTAAAAGTATTATCCCTTGATAGCTTATTATGTATACATTGAAAAATATTTTCACAAATGTGAAGATTAAGTGAACAGAGCCTGCCGTCAATATGTAGCATTAGAATAAAATCATTTCTAATAATTAGAGCATGTTCCTAAATGCTTATGTTCATAATGATAGTGACCAATGAAATGATCAGAAACACTTTGGGGACATGATTAGGTTATAGGGGCTCTATCTGACAAATAAATTAATCCCTTAAAGGACTCATCATTGCAAGGCATTATTAGATGATAGAATCTAGGAGGTGGAATCTAAGTGAGAGAAGTGGGTCAGTGGGCACATGTTGTTAAACATATTGCCTCTGCTATTCTCTTCACTCTTCACTAGCAGTCAGATAGCCACAGGGTGAACAGCCTTGTCCACCACATACGCCCCACCATAAAACACAGTGGAAAACCAAAGCAGGCAGAAACTGTGGTCCAGATTAAGTCCTGCTGTCTTTCAAATTGTTTTTATCAGATGTTTTGCCATGTAGAAAGCAAAATGTCACAATATGGTGTTTAAATACTCAGAAGTATTTCTGAAACATAAAATAAACAAACACTATATATTACAGGGCTTTATATACTTTCAAAGCCTTGAATATCTCTTTCAGAATGTCTAAGAATATTTTTTCTTAATATTTGAGGATAATATGAATTACTATGTTAAAAATAAATTAGACTAGCAATATTGTTTTAACCAATATTAGAAAAAATCAAATTAGGAATTTATTATTTACAAAATCCCTTACATTGAAATGGAAGTTATTAACTACTTTAGTCCCAAAGTGTGTAAAGATGGGATTATTTGCTACCCTGGTGTAACAGAGACAAGTAATATTTATAAAAATTTTTCAAATTTAAAAGCTTAACCAAAGTTGATTCTTAAGATTTATCAGTTTAATTCAGCTGGTCCATTTGTCTTACTCTTTCAATTGCTATAATAAAAATACCATGACTAGGGATGTCATAAAAGAATCAGAAATATATTTCACATTAATGTGTTTGCTAAGAAAACAAGAGCATATAACTGGTAAATTCCAGATTGATGAGGCTCCACTTCCTAATTCACAGGAGGTAGGTATAACTTTCCTATGTCCTTGAATGGTGTTGAGAGCTTCCCTCATCAGAGTTATCAACCCATTCTTATGGGAACCATGTTTATGGGCTGCTGCAAAGAGGAAAGCTCATTAAAATCCAGGGAAACAAGGAAAACATGAAGGTCTCAGAAAATAAACCGAACTCCTAAAACTTAGGAAACTCCTAAAGCCACCTGGGTTTATATCATTCCTCAGTTTACAGAACTGTGGAGAGAAGATTTTCTAGAGAGCTGAGGTTCATGCATGTCCTCAGATGCAAATATGTTGGTGCATGGAGAGCTTCATGAATAGAGCTTCCAGAGTGGTAGTCAATGCTAACACCAACGTCCCTGGTGAGTCATTCAGAGGCTTCCAGGCACAATCCTCTGAGATGAGGGGGGTGGTTCTGCCTGTGCAGTCAGGCCTCTCCACAATCCTGAGTGGTTAAGCTACCTCCCTGAGCCACTTATTCATAGTTTTTCAAATAACCCACATATATACTCCTATAAGTAATCCAAAAATCCTCTAGTTTACTAAGTTATCTAGACAAAACAATATCTTTGGCTTTCTATCAGGACCCTATGTGCTCATGTACTGTAGTTCAAGTCATATAATACTTATCCCAAATACAAGAATACTTTATAAGCTGGAGGTTACATACATCTAAGAAAAGCCCATTTTGATTTCTGCTTTGTTTCCTCAACAAAATTCACATGTATGGTCAAGAGATTTTTTTTTAAACCACAAACTAGCCATTACAGTTCATGGCTATAATCAGCTGAGGAACATTATAGTTATTTTACATATAAAATCATTTGTTTATATCCGAAATGCATTCTTACAAAATTAGTATTTTTACATATGAAATCAACTGATTATATCCCAAATGCATTGTACAAAATAGAAAACAGAAGACTTCTATGCAAAATTAGAAGCTGCCACACACATTTGATGCTCATACCTTAGTTGATTAACAAATAAATGACTAAGATGTTTTTCTGGCTCAACTCACAAATTGGGCACCAATATTACTTTTTGATAGTGTTAGAACCTAAAGTTGCAAATGCTCAGGATCTGATTCGTGCTATAAATCATAAAAGCACATTACAGTAAGGTTACCAAAGAAGGGAAATTTCTGGAACTGTATTAGCACTACTGAAAAATGTTGTAGTGCACCTGCAAAGGATTACTGCCTATGCAGTTTCAAGACTTGTGTCCTGTAAAGTGAGATGTTTTCTCATAACATCAAACAAGCCACAAGGGCATGGGTATAACTGACCCTACTCAACCATTCCTGTATAGTACCCTGGACATTTTTGACTCTTCCAATTCATTTTACCTTTAACCTAATGATAGGAACCAGTCACACCCAACTTACTTAGATAACCATTTTAGAAATTGTAAAGATTTTTCAAATAAATATTTATTTTTTGGTAAAACAATAGAGCTTTTATTTTATTTTTATTGAATATATTCTTCATTTATATTTCAAATGTTATACCCTTTCCCAGTTTCCCCTCATCCCAGTAAACCCCCAATCTAACCTCCCACCCCTTGCCTCCAAGAAGAGGCCCCTCTGCCCAACTCACTCCCACCTACCCTCCCTCAATTTCCCCATGCTAGGGCATCTATCGAGCCTTCATATGACCAAGGACCTCTCCTCCCATTGATGCCCAACAAGGAATTCCTCCACCATAATTACAGCTGGAACCATGTGTACCCCTTGGTTGATGACTTAGGCCCTGGGAACCCTTGGGGGGTCTGGCTGGCTGAAGTAGTCGTTCTTCTGATGAGGCTGCAAACCCCTTCAGCTCCACCAGTCCTCCTTCCAACTCCTCATTGTGGACCCCATGCTCAGTCCAATGGCTGGCTGCTAATATCAGCCTCTGTATCTGTAAGGCTCTGGCAGGACACCTCTTCTAAAGAACCAAAACAGGCTTCTTTAGACAAGCACTTCTTGTTAACAATAGTGACCAGGTTTGGTGACTGTTTATAGGATGAATCCCAAAGTAGGATATTCTCTGGATGGCCTTTCCTTCAGTCTTGCCCACACTTTGTCTCCATAATTTCTCCTATGAGTATTTTATTCCCTTTCTCAGAGAAACCGAAGCACCCACACTTTGGGAAATAAGTATTTCTTAAATTGTGCATCTGACTAACAAGTTCTAGAATTAAAGTACCTCCCCCAAAAGTCACTTAAGTTAAAAAGCAAGAGAAGTCTTGTTCTTAGAAATCCCAATGTTAAAATTCAAAAATCACTCTTTCTAATAATGTCATTGGAAATATAATGCATACTTTAAAGTCTTGTAATTATCTTTTTTAACACATTCATTGTTTACAAGCATGCCTAAATTTGAAAGCAATAAAAGACAATATCCATATAAATGCTATAGTAATAATGCACAAAACCTTAAAGGAATATTATAACTAAAAATGCCAATACATGATTTCACAAATATAACTTTTGAAATACCGTTTTATCTAACCAAGCAGATAAATTTTGTTGCTTTGAGCCTTATTTATAATAGCCAGAAGCTGGAAAGAACCAAGATGTCCCTCAACGGAAGAATGGATACAAAAAATGTGGTATATATACACAATGGAATACTATTCAGCCATTAGAAACAATGAATTCATGAAATTCTTAGAGAAATGGATGGAGCTGGAGAACATCATACTAAGTGAGGTAACCCTGTCTCAAAAGAATACCCATGGTATGCAGTCACTGATAAGTGGATATTAGCCTAGAATCTTGGGACACCAAAGACACAATTCACACACCGAATGATGTCTGACAAGAAGAAAGGAGTGGACACTGGTGCTGGAAAGGATCAAAGCATCAGTGTAGGGGAATACCAGAACAGGGAAGTGGGAAGGGGTGGATGAGGGAGCAGGGGGATGGGAAAGGGCATGTGGGACCTTTGGGGGTGGGGAACCAAAAAAGGGAAATGAAATGTAAATATAGACTATATCCAATAAAAAAAGAAATAATAATAATAAATAAACTGGAAAACGATGAAGAGAACACTTAAAAAATTTTGTTGCTTTGCATATCATATTAATTTGGTTACAGTAACATTACATATTTATATATTAAAATCAATTTCTAGGAGAAAATGTATTGTCAATTTTAACAACATGCACAGCCACAAGTAAATGGAAAATTCATTGAGCATGACTTTATAATTAACACAATTCACAATTGAATCATGAATCTATGGAGAATACATAATATTTATATGATGGTAGCATTGCTTTTCATGCTTATTTAGACCATGGCAGAATATTTTGAAATTCAATGAAATAGTTGGCTAGGAAAGTTATTTTCTTACTCTTGGAGGAGTGTAACAGTCACATGCTGTGAAAGGCATAACCTATAACATAAATGGGAGATACTAATTAGTCTTATGGACTACACATGCTGAAACCTATATTAGGGAAGATTCAACCTATAATAGTCATTTTTTTAGGACAAAAGAAAATTAATAAAACAATTGGATTCTTTACAATAGATTTAAACAACTCTATCACTCTAAGCCTAGATTGTGTTCTCAAATATTTAAGTATATATATATATATATATATATATATATATATACACATATATTTAAACTAGATGTCTTCAGGATTTCATCTAATCTCCCATGTGTCCTAGAAATACATCAGAAGAAATAGGATGCAAAGGATTTAGGAAGGAAAAAGAGGAAGGGGGAGAGGAACAGAGCACAGAGTTGGTCCTATTAAAAGAATGTATATAGAATGTGTATAGACAGATGAAAAAAACCACTAATTTTAATTCTGTTCTTGATGGAAGGTTGATTTTGTGACTTTTGTGACCCCTCCTCATTGCTGGTAATGAGAAATGTGGCTATTTGGATGCCTAGGGAAAAATGTTTAATTGTCTGAATATATATATATATATATATATATATATATATATATACATATATATATATATATATATATATATATATATTAGTCTGGGTTCTCTAGAGTCAAAGATCATATGGGCAGTCTCTATGTAGTTAGGGAATTTGTCAATGACTTACAGTCTGTAGTCCAACTCCCCAACAGTAGTCAGCAGCAGCTGTGGATGGAAGTCCAAGGATCTTGCAGTTGCTCAGTCCCACGAAGCAAGCCGGCAAGGAAGAATCAGTCTTCCTTCTTTCAATGTCCTTATATATGTCTCCAGTAGAAGGTGTAGCCCAGATTAAAGGTGTACACCTTTAATCCCAGATGAACTTGAAGTCTGGGATTAAAGGTGTGTGTCTCCACACCTTTAATCCCAGATGACCTTGAACTGGAATCCATGCTTCAAGATCTCCATGCTAAGTCCAGGTCAGAAACTTATATCTCTGAGCCTCCAAATTAGGATCATAGGTGAGCCTTCCAATTCTAGATTGTAGTTCATTCCACATATAGTCAAGTTGACAACCAGGAATAGCCACTACAATCCACCCCTTGTCAACTTGACACAGATAATATCTCATGTCTACATGAAACAATAACAAGGTCGTGAATACGCCAAACATGATATAACTATTCCTCGTACAATCGCAAACGCATTTGTAAATTTACAATGGGGCAATGTCCCTTGGGAACATTCTTTTAGTGTCTCAATACCAATTGATGTTAAAGGAATTGGAAGACAAATGTATCCTTAACAAAATAAAATAGAAGCATTCATATTACTTATAATCCTCGTTTCTGCAACTGGTTATGTGGCCTTAGCTGGTATTTATAACTACCATCCTCTGCTACCCATTCTGTATTTCCTTCACCTTCAGCAAGCACCTCAGCAGGTCTTGGCTCTTTTCCTGGAGGATTGACCCATACCTTCATTCCTGATGGGTCATCCTTCCTCATCCTGCTTGGATTATGCTGTTGTAGTTTCCCATTGACTTTAATCACAGGACAGGGTAGTACTAAGAGACGCCCTAGGGGATCTCCTGCTCTCCAGACATAATCCTGCTTACCTCCATTGTGGAGAGGCAATCCAATTTCCCCGCTGTAATCTGGATCTATCACCCCTCCTAACACAGTTATTCCTTTCTTAGCCTGATGGTTTAAGGGCATTAGAAGCCCAAAATGGCCAGGGGGAAATCTGAGCTTCCAGTTCAATGGAATGTTTGTTGTGGCTCCAGGTAGGAGTACTCCCCCCTCTGGAACCAAAACTTCTAGGCCAGCAGAACCTAAAGTTGTGGGGACAGGAAGCAAAAATTTTCCTAGCGGGTCACTAGGAGTGATAGTGAGTGGAACTATTCCCTTTTCCACCCCTTGATTCCTGGACCCATGAATCCTGGCTATGGGAGAAACTGTACCATATATTGAACGCTGATTCAAAGCATATACTGCCTTCTGAAGAACTCTGCCCCAGCCCTCCATGCTGTTGCCACCTAATTGGTGCTGTAACTGTGCCTAGATTGTGTTCTCAAATATTTAAGTATATATATATATATATATATATATATATATATGTGTGTGTGTGTGTGTGTATACATATATATATATACTTATATATACATATATTTAAACTAGATGTCTTCAGGATTTCATCTAATCTCCCATGTGTCCTAGAAATACATCAGAAGAAATAGGATGCAAAGGATTTAGGAAGGAAAAAGAGGAAGGGGGCGAGGAACAGAGCACAGAGTTGGTCCTATTGGTCCTATAAAAAGAATGTATATAGAATGTGTATAGACAGATGAAAAAACCACTAATTTTAATTCTGTTCTTGATGGAAGGTTGATTTTGTGACTTTTGTGACCCCTCCTCATTGCTGGTAATGAGAAACGTGGCTATTTGGATGCCTAGGGAAAAATGTTTAATTGTCTGAATATATATATTGCCTGAAATATATATATATTCTGTGGAACTTTAAATCAAAGTGGCAGCGGCAGGCCTCCATATTGCAACCAGGACACAGCTGGAAAGGTGCAGGTAGAGACTCTGTCTGGGGCTAGAGCAGGGAGAGCTGCTAAGCTCTCGCCCACAGGCGGGCCCAGGCCCCTAGGCTCTGCAGCACGTCCCTGCGAGCTTAGGCCGTGCACCTAGGCAGCCGGAACCACCCAGCTCCCCAGGACCCCAGACCAGCGATAGCGGCAGGCCTCCATATTGCAACCAGGACACAGCTGGAAAGGCACAGGTAGACAGATTCCATCAGGGGCTACCACGTGGAGGGATCTGCTAGGCTCTCACTACTAGGCAGGCCCAGCAACGCCTGCCGAGGCTCTGCTGCACTCCCCCACACTTCCCGGAGACCTCAGGCCGTGCACAAAGCAGCAATCACGCATAACCACCAGTAGAGAAACAACAGGTAAGCCCAGCCTCACAGGAGATTCAAACACCAGCCAGTGACAACAAGGTCAACTAACACCAGAAATAACCAGATGGCAAAAGGTAAACGAAGGAATGTCACTAACAGAAATCAAGGCAACATGACAGCATCTGAACCCAGTTTGCCAACAACAGGAAGCCCTGTATACTCCAAAACACCAGAAAAACAAGACTTGGATATAAAATCACTGGTCAGGATGCTGGTAGCTGAACACATAGAAAAATCTCGTAAAGAAATAGAGGAGAAAATGGATCAAAAGTTAGAAGCCTTTACAAGGGAAATACAAAAATCACTTCAAGAAATGCAGGAGAAGATCGATCAAAAAGAAGAAGACAATAAGGAAGAAAGACAAAAATCACTTAAAGAAATACAGAAGAACGTGGGCCAACAAGTAGAAGCTATGAAAGAGGAAACACAAAAATCTATTAAAGAAATACATGAAAACACAATCAAGCAAGCGAAAGATCTGAGCACATCCATCCAGGTACTAAAAACAGAAGTAGAAACATCTAAGAAATCGCAGAGGGAGACCACATTGGAGATAGAAAACCTTGGGAAGAAATCAGGGGCCATAGATGCAAATATCAACAATAGAATACAAGAGATAGAAGACAGAATATCAGAAGCCGAAGATACCATAGGAACCATTGATTCAACAGTCAAAGAAAATACTAAATGCAAAAAGGCTGTAACCCAAAACATCCAGGAAATCCAGGACACAATGAGAAGACCAAACCTAAGGATTATAGGTATAGACGAGAATGAAGATGTACAAGTTAAAGGGCCAGCAAATATCTTCTACAAAATTATGGAAGAAAACTTCCCCAACCTAAAGAGAGAGATGCCCATGAATATAAAAGAAGCATACAGAACCCCAAACAGACTGGATCAGAAAAGAAATACATCCCGTCACATAATAATCAAAACTCCAAATGTACTAAACAAAGAAAGAATATTAAAGGCAGCAAGAGAAAAAGGCCAAGAAACTTATAAAGGAAGACCTATCAGAATAACACCAGACTTCTCACCTGAGACCATGAAAGCTAGAAGATCCTGGGCAGATATCATGCAGACTCTAAGAGAACACAAACTTCAGCCAAAACTACTTTACCCAGCAAAGCTCTCAATCGCCATAGATGGAGACATCAAGGTATTCCATGACAAAACCAAATTTGCACGATATCTTTCCACAAATCCAGCCCTACAAAGGATAATAGGGGGAAAACACCAAGACAAGGATGGAAACTACACCCGGGAAGAAGCAAGATAGAAACCTCCTCTCATCAAACCCAAAAGAAGGTAACCTCTCGAATATAAAAAATAAATAAAATAAATAAATATAATTTCAAAAATGTCTGGAGGAAATAATTACTATTCCTTAATAACTCTTAACATCAATGGACTCAATTCCCCAATAAAAAGACATAGATTTACAGACTGGATATGGAAACAGGACCCCACATTTTGCTGCATACAGGAAACACATCTCAGTGTTAAAGACAAACACTGCCTTAGAGTAAAAGGCTGGAAGAAAATTTTACAAGCAAATGGTCTCAGGAAACAAGCTGGAGTAGCCATTCTAATATCAGATAAAATTGACTTCCAACCTAAAATCATCAAAAGAGACTCAGAAGGTCACTTCTTGCTGGCCAAAGGGAAAATCCACCAAGAAGAGCTCTCAATACTGAACATCTATGCTCCAAATGCAAGGGCACCCTCATTCGTAAAAGAAACCTTACTAAAGCTTAAAGCACACATTACACCTAACACAATAATTGTGGGTGACTTCAACACTCCACTCTCCTCAATGGACCGATCAGGAAAGCAGAAACTAAACAGGGACACAGTGAAACTAATTGAAACTCTGGACCAATTGGATTTAACAGATATGTATATATAGAACATTTCATCCTAAAGCTAAAGAATATACCTTTTTCTCAGCTCCACATGGTACCTTCTCCAAAATAGACCATATAATTGGTCACAAGACAGATGTCAACAAATACAAGAAGATCGAGCTAATCCCATGCCTCCTATCAGATCACCATGGAGTAAGAGTGGTCTTCAATAACAACAAAAACAGCAGAAAGCCCACATACACATGGAAACTGAACAATACTCTACTCAATGACACCTTGGTCAAGGAAGAAATAAAAAAAGAAATCAAAGACTTTTTAGAATTCAATGAAAATGAAGGTACAACCTACCCAAATCTATGGGACACAATGAAAGCAGTGCTAAGAGGAAAACTCATAGCTCTAAGTGCATCCAAAAAGAAACTGGAGAGAGCATACACTAGCTGCTTAATGGCACACCTTAAAGCCCTGGAAGAAAAACAAGTTAATTCACCCAGGAGGAGTAGAAGACAAGAAATCATCAAACTCAGGGCTGAAATCAATCAAATAGAAACAAAGAGAACCATACAAAGAATCAACAAGACCAGGAGCTGGTTCTTTGAGAAAATCAACAAGATAGATAAACCCTTAGCCAGACTAACCAAAGGACACAGAGACAGTATACAAATTAACAAAATTAGAAATGAAAAGGGAGACATAACAACAGAAACTGAGGAAATTCAAAAGATCATCAGACCCTACTACAAAGGTCTATACTCAAAACAACTGGAGAATCTGGAGGAAATGGACAATTTCCTAGACAGATATCAAATACCAAAATTAAATCAGCATCAAGTAGATCAGCTAAATAGTCCCATAACCCCTAAAGAAATAGAAGGGGTTATAGAAAGCCTCCCAACCAAAAAAAGTATGGGACCAGATGGTTTTAGTGCAGAATTCTTCCAGACCTTCAAAGAAGACTTAACACCAATACTTTTCAAACTATTCCACAAAATAGAGACAGAAGGGACACTGCCCAACTCATTCTTCGAAGCCACAATTACGCTAATACCTAAACCACAAAAAGATCCAACAAAGAAAGAGAACTACAGGCCAATTTCTCTTATGAATATAGACGCAAAGATACTAAATAAAATTCTTGCTAACCGAATCCAAGAGCACATCAAAACGATCATCCACCATAATCAAGTAGGCTTCATCCCAGGGATGCAGGGATGGTTCAATATACGGAAATCCATCAATGTAATCCACTACATAAACAAACTGAAAGAAAAAAACCACATGGTCATCTCATTAGATGCTGAAAAAGCATTCCACAAAATTCAGCATCCTTTCATGCTAAAAGTCTTGGAAAGAGCAGGAATTCAAGGCCCATACCTAAACATAGTAAAAGCAATCTACAGCAAACCAGTAGCCAACATCAAAATAAATGGAGAAAAACTTGAAGCATTCCCACTAAAATCAGGGACTAGACAAGGCTTCCCTCTCTCTCCATATCTTTTCAATATAGTACTTGAAGTTCTAGCAAGAGCAATTAGACAACATAAGGCAGTCAAAGGGATACAAATTGGAAAGGAAGAAGTGAAACTATCATTATTTGCAGACGATATGATAGTTTACCTAAGCGACCCAAAAAACTCCACCAGAGAACTTCTACAGCTGATAAACAACTTCAGCAAAGTGGCAGGTTATAAAATTAACTCAAGCAAGTCAGTGGCCTTCTTGTACTAAAAGGACAAGCAGGCTGAGAAAGAAATTAGGGAAATAACACCCTTCATAATAGCCACAAACAACAAAGTATCTTGGCATAACTCTAACCAAACAAGCAAAAGATCTGTACAACAGGAACTTCCAGTCCTTGAAGAAAGAAATCGAAGAAGACCTCAGAAGATGGAAAAATATTTCTTGCTCCTGGATTGGCAGGATCAATATAGTAAAAATGGCCATCTTGCCAAAAGCAATATACAGATTCAATGCGATCCCCATCAAAATCCCAAATCAATTCTTCATAGATCTAGAAAGAGCAATTCTCAAATTCATCTGGAGCAACAAAAAACCCAGGATAGCTAAAACTATTCTCAACAATAAAAGGACTTCTGGGGGAATCAATATCCCTGACCTCAAGCAGTACTACAGAGCTATTGTGTTAAAAACTGCATGGTATTGGTATAGCAACAGGCAAGCAGATCAATGGAACAGGATTGAAGACCCAGAAATTAACCCACAGACTTATGGTCACTTGATCTTTGATAAAGAAGCCACAACCATCCAGTGGAATAAAGATAGCCTTTTCAACAAATGGTGCTGGTTCAACTGGAGGTCAACATGCAGAAGAATGCGAACTGACCCACTCTTATCTCTTTGCACTAAGATCAACTCCAAGTGGATCAAGGACCTCCACATAAAACCAGACACACTGAAACTATTAGAAAAGAAACTTGGGAAGACCCTGGAGGACTTGGGCACAGGGGAAAAGTTCCTGAACAGAACACAAATAGCTTATGCTCTAAGATCAAGAATCGACAAATGGGACCTCATAAAATTACAAAGTTTCTGCAAAGCAAAGGACACTGTCAGAAGGACAAAACGGCAACCAACAAAGTGGGAAAAGATCTTCACCAACTCCACATCCGACAGAGGGCTAATATCCAATATATACAAAGAACTCAAGAAGTTAGACCGCAAAGAAACAAATAACCCTATCAAAAAATGGGGCACAGAGCTAAACAAAGAATTTTCACCAGAAGAAATTCAGATGGCCAAGAAACACCTTAAAAGATGTTCAACATCATTAGTCATCAGGGAAATGCAAATCAAAACAACCCTGAGATTCCACCTCACACCAGTCAGAATGGCTAAGATTAAAAACTCAAGAGACAACAAGTGCTGGCGAGGATGTGGAGAAAGAGGAACACTCCTCCACTGTTGGTGGGATTGCAAAATGGTAAAACCGCTCTGGAAATCAGTTTGGCGGTTCCTCAGAAAATTGGGCATGTCACTTCCAGAGTACCCTGGCATACCACTCCTGGGCATATACCCAGAGGATTCCCCTGCATGCAATAAGGACACATGCTCCACTATGTTTATAGCAGCCTTGTTTATAATAGCCAGAAATTGGAAGGAGCCCAAATATCCCTCAAAGGAGGAATGGATACAGAAAATGTGGTATATTTATACAATGGAATACTATTCAGCAATTAAAAATAATGAATTCATGCAATTTGTAGGTAAATGGTTAGACCTGGAAAATATCATCCTGAGTGAATTAACCCAATCACAAAAGAATGCACATGAAATGCAATCACTGATAAGTGGATATTAATGAGCCCAGAAGCCCTGAATACTCAAGACACAAATAGCAAGTCAAATGATTCCCAAGAAGAAGAAAGGAGAGGACCCTGGGCCTGTAAAGATTGCATCCAGTTTAGTAAAGAAACCAAGGGGGTAGGGGGAATGATTGGGGAACAGTTGGGGGGGAGAGGAACTATGGGAACTATGGTGGGTGGGAACTGGGAAAGGGGAAAGCCTTTGGAATGTAAACATAGAATATAGAAAAAAAACAACAAAAAAAATCAAAGTGGCTTATAATGTTTTAAATCCCAAATAGAGTTTGAATATTCTCATCATTCTGTATGTAGAAAGCATCAAGAAAATATATTTAAAGATCTGTTTTCTATATTTCATTGAAAATTTGCTTCCCCAATTTTTTTGTTTTCTGTTTTTTTTATAATTTTTATTTTCTTTTTTTTAATTTTTATTTTCTATATTCTATGTTTACATTCCAAAGGCTTTCCCCTTTCCCAGTTCCACCCCTCCCTATGTCCCATAATTCCTCTCACCCCCAACTATTCCCCAATCATTCCCCTTTCCCCCACGGTTTCTCTACAAAACTAGATCCAATCTTTACAGGCCCAGGGTCCTCTCCTTTCTTCTTGGGAATCATTTGACTTGATAATTGTGCCTTGAGTATTTAGGGCTTCTGGGCTCATTAATATCCACTTATCAGTGATTGCATTTCATGTGTATTCTTTTGTGACTGGGTTAGCTCACTCAGGATGATATTTTCCAGGTCTAACCATTTACCTACAAATTGCATGAATTCATTATTTTTAAGTGCTGAGTAGTATTCCATTGTATAAATATACCACATTTTCTGTATCCATTCCTCCTTTGAGGGATATTTGGGCTCCTTCCAATTTCTGGCTATTATAAACAAGGCTGCTATAAACATAGTGGAGCATGTGTCTTTATTGTATGCAGGGGAATCCTCTGGGTATATGCCCAGGAGTGGTATGCCAGGGTCCTCTGGAAGTGACATGCCCAATTTTCTGAGGAACCGCCAAACTGATTTCCAGAGCGGTTTTACCATTTTGCAATCCCACCAACAGTGGAGGAGTGTTCCTCTTTCTCCACATCCTCGCCAGCACTTGTTGTCTCTTGAGTTTTTAATCTTAGCCATTCTAACTGGTGTGAGGTGGAATCTCAGGGTTGTTTTGATTTGCATTTCCCTGATGACTAATGATGTTGAAGATCTCTTAAGGTGTTTCTCGGCCATCTGAATTTCTTCTGGTGAAAATTCTTTGTTTAGCTCTGTATCCCATTTTTGATAGGGTTATTTGGTTCTTTGGGAAGAAATCAATTTTTATTTTCTATATTCTATGTTTACATTCCAAAGGCTTTCCCCTTTCCCAGTTCCCCCCACTATACATCCCATAATTCCTCTTCCCCCCCCCAACCATTCCCCAATCATCCCCCCCTTGATTTCTCTGTTCTGGGTCTACAAAACTGGATCCAATCTTTTCAGGCCCAGGGTCCTCTCCTTTCTTCTTCTTCTTGGGAATCATTTGACTTGGTAATTGTGCCTTGAGTATTTAGGGCTTCTGGGCTCATTAATATCCACTTATCAGTGATTGCATTTCATGTGTATTCTTTTGTGATTGGGTTAACTTGCTTAGGATGATATTTTCCAGATCTAACCATTTACCTACAAATTGCTTGAATTCATTATTTTTAATTGCTGAGTAGTATTCCATTGCATAAATATACCACATTTTCTGTATCCATTCCTCCTTTGAGGGATATTTGGGCTCCTTCCAATTTCTGGCTATTATAAACAAGGCTACTATAAACATAGTGGAGCATGTGTCTTTATTGTATGCAGGGGAATCCTCTGGGTATATGCCCAGGAGTAGTATGCCAGGGTTCTCTGGAAGTGACATGCCCAATTTTCTGAGGAGCTGCCAAACTGATTTCCAGAGTGGTTTTACCATTTTGCAATCCCACCAACAGTGGAGGAGTGTTCCTCTTTCTCCACATCCTTGCCAGCACTTGTTGTCTCTTGAGTTTTTAATCTTAGCCATTCTAACTGGTGTGAGGTAGAATCTCAGGGTTGTTTTGATTTGAATTTCCCTGATGACTAATGAGGTTGAACATCTCTTAGCCATCCAAATTTCTTCTGATGAAAATTCTTTGTTTAGCTCTGTACCCCATTTTTGATAGGGTTATTTCGTTCTTTGGGGTCTAACTTCTTGAGTTCTTTGTATATATTAGATATTAGCCCTCTGTCGGATGGGGGGTTGGTGAAGATCTTTTCCCACTTCGTTGTTTGCCATTTTGTCCTTCTGACAGTGTCCTATGCCTTACAGAAACTTTGTAATTTTATGAGGTCCCATTTGTCAATTCTTGATCTTAGAGCATAAGCTATTGGTGTTCTGTTCAGGAACTTTCCCCCTGTGCCCTTGCTTCCCAAATTTTAAAGTGAAATTGTATATTTTTGTCTCTTTCCCATTACTCAGATGGTAAGACGTTGGACTTGATTTATATGTCTTAAGCTCTCAGAAAATTTTTTTTACAGAAATAGAGTGAAGAGTAACAAAAGTAGAAGCTATACAGTGAGTTGAGAAATGAAGAAGACACATATAGTCATCATGATGGAGTGACATAAACATCAATTCTGAGTACTGGAAGAGAAATACAGAAGATGTTTTCAATGTGGTAAGTGTTCTAAGGATGAAACTGGGCTCTCAAAACAAGCTAAGACACCACCTACTTTTATATTCACCAGAGTTCACATTATTAATCAAAGGTCAGCACGCAAATAAGGACTTTGTGTCCTCCAGACCTTCATCGTTATAAAGGAGATATCATAAGTTTATTGACTTTTCTGCCAGATTAAATGGATAAAAATTAGTATGAGCAATTTGGCTCTTGCCATAAGACTATGCTTTCATATTTGTAAGATACCAATTTCAACCTTTGGCTTTTAGATGAGCAGCATTTTTTTTTAAAAAAACAAGGTTACATTTTTCTTCTGTAATGACTGGATAAACTGGATGTACAATTTGTCCCATAGTTCAGTTCTACAGTTTATGGGTTCAGAATGTAAAAGTTGTTTGACCTACAGAATGATTATCAAAGGAAATAACTTAAAAGGGGATACGATGTAAAAAGGAGCTACCAGGTTGAAATTGAAGTTGATTCACCTATCAGATAAAGTAAGAGCAAGCCTGGAAATATTTTAGGAAAGCATTGATGTAGGGTTTTCTATAGTCCCTGGGCTTGAACAAAAATATTGAAAAAGAATGGAAATTTGAACTCCAAACCATAGAATCTTAACATAGAATCCAAGTCCCTTATTCTAGTTGAAGCTTGGGCTCCCTTATAAATTCTATCAGCAGAAAACTTTAAAATACTCTAAACCTTGCTAAAGGATACTGAATTATCAAATCATTCTAGGTCAAATCCAAATTTCAGATATATTGTGTTTGACTCATAACTATGAAATATTTTACATAAATAACCAGATTTATGGTGTACTTAGATAACTATATACCTAAAACATTTTCTATAATTCCTAGTGGTGATTCATGAGTACAAAGAAAACTATGAACTGATTTTCAAACATTCATGCTGTTTAAATTTCACCACCAAATGTATCAGCTCTCTATTACTTTATAAAAAGTATATACTAAACATTTCTCTTACCAAGTAGCTGCTAATAACACTATTTGTGACCTTTCCTTTTAAATCATTTTTTGAGATTATAATATAATGACATAATTTCTCCTTCTGTTCCTTCTTTCCAAGCCCACTATATAACATCTCTTACATTCTTTCAAATGTATGCCCTGTTTTTCATCAATAGCTGTTATATTCTACACACACAAATTCCTACCACACACACACACACACACACACACACAAACAGAAAGAGAGAAAAAGAAAGTCATGTATTGATCTCTATTTTTAGTATCTTGCTAAAGGTTGACACTAGTTCAGAGTAAGTACAACTTTGAGCTATTCATTCTAGGATAGAATACATATCATCATTATGGTAAGAAAGCGGGATAGGTCACATGTTAATGCTTTACTGGACAGTTCCTCCTATAACATCTAAATACTTTTCAAGTGGTACCTTTGGTAGACTGTTCTAAATTTTAGAATAATTGCTTGGTAATAAGTAAAGTTTAGAAAGAAAGATCAAATATCATTATGTCACTAGCTATTGATTTCCATTGCATAGCAAAGTACTACATTGGTCAATGTGACTAATGTGAAAAACATAAAAAATTAAAATCGAAATGCTTTATAGCACCTGTGAGCCTCATTACTCTCCCTCTATTTCAACTCTTAGCTAGGAGAAGTGGCCAGATGATTCCTGCCTAGGTTAAGAATGTCTTAGGGTTCCATTGCTGTGACAGGACATTGTGACCAAAGTATCTCTTATAAAAGAAAGCATTTAATTCTGGGCTTCCTAACAGTTTCAGAAGCTTAATCCATTATCATAATGATGGAGAGGATGAGGGCACTCAGGCAGGTGCTGGAGAAGTGCTGATAGCTTTACAATCTTACTGTCAGGCAGTGGACAGGGGAGGGGGAAAAGAAGAAGGGGAAGATGAGGAGAGGGACAAGGAGAGGGAGAACGGTCCTGACTGTACCATTTGAAACCTCAAAGGTAATCATTAGTGACACACTTCCTCCAACAATGCCATACCTCCTAGTCCTTGCTTGAAAACTCATCAGTTGGGGATTAAGCAAGAAAATGTACATGCGTATGTGATGCATTTTCATTCAAACCACCAAGTAGGATTAGACTCTACAGTAAACAGTATGTAGGACAGATGAAGATATCATCATTTCTAATATTGATTGTCTCATAAAGTATAAGATACTTAAAGAATTTTACCTTGTTTGTTTCTTCATTTAGTTGGCTAGTTATTTGTTTCTGGTTTTTAGTTGTTGTTTTGGTGTTGTTGCTTGTTTGTTTGTTTTGCTTATGACAGAGTCTTATACAGTTCAGGTTGGCCTTGAACTTAAAATGAAGCCAAAGATGATCTTGAATGTCATATTCTCCATCCCCCTACCAAAGTTATAAGATTAAAGACCTGTATCAGTTCACTTTGCTCTCCTAAAGAATTTATTTTAGAACTTCCTGATGATAAAAGAGACAGGGATGTAACCCAAACACATGTAGATAATGGTCTAAAGTAATAGCTCTAGGACCTCTACTTAAACTCTATCAATAAAGTGCTAAGAGTTAGACACTGGAGGGAGCCATTGTGTTGTTAAGTATAGTCACAAAAACATGACCACTTAAAGGTTTCTTAATTTTTTATTCTTCCTGAGAATGTGTATTTTAGATCTTTGTAATAAAAGAAGAGAAAAAGTTTGATTTTCAATTTGTTTTCAGACACCTATCTCTAATAAGCTTAAAAATCATACACTGAATTTCTTCTGGTGAAAATTCTTTGTTTCGCTCTGTGCCCCATTTTTTGATAGGGTTATTTGGTTCTTTGCGGTCTAACTTCTTGAGTTCTTTGTATATATTGGATATTAGCCCTCTGTTGGATGTGGGGTTGGTGAAGATCTTTTCCCACTTTGTTGGTTGCCGTTTTGTTCTGACAGTGTCCTTTGCTTTGCAAAAACTTTGTAATTTTATGAGGTCCCATTTGTCGATTCTTGATTTTAGTGCATAAGCTATTGGTGTTCTGTTCAGGAACTTTTCCCCTGTGCCCAAGTCCTCCAGGGTCTTCCCAAGTTTCTTTTCTAATAGTTTCAGTGTGTCTGGTTTTATGTGGAGGTCCTTGATCAATTTGGAGTTGATCTTAGTGCAAAGAGATAAGAGTGGGTCAATTCGCATTCTTCTGCATGTTGACCTCCAGTTGAACCAGCACCATTTGTTGAAAAGGCTATCTTTTTTCCACTGGATGGTTGTGGCTCCTTTATCAAAGATCAAGTGACCATAAGTCTGTGGGTTCATTTCTGGGTCTTCAATCCTATTCCATTGATCTACTTGCCTGTTGCTGTACCAATACCATGCAGTTTTTAACACAATAGCTCTGTAGTACTGCTTGAGGTCAGGGATATTGATTCCCCCCAGAAGTCCTTTTATTGTTGAGAATAGTTTTAGCTATCCTGGGTTTTTTGTTGCTCCAGATGAATTTGAGAATTGCTCTTTCTAGATCTATGAAGAATTGATTTGGGATTTTGATGGGGATTGCATTGAATCTGTATATTGCTTTTGGCACGATGGCCATTTTTACTATATTGATCCTGCCAATCCAGGAGCAAGAAATATTATTCCATCTTCTGAGGTCTTCTTGGATTTCTTTCTTCAAGGACTTGAAGTTCCTGTCATACAGATCTTTTGCTTGTTTGGTTAGAGTTACACCAAGGTACTTTATGTTGTTTGTGGCTATTGTGAAGGGTGTTATTTCCCTAACTTCTTTCCCAGCCTGCTTGTCCTTTGAGTACAAGAAGGCTACTGATTTGCTTGAGTTAATTTTATAACCGGCCACTTTGCTGAAGTTGTTTATCAGCTGTCTAATGCCTATTTCATAGCATAAATTGATGTCAGCAACAGTCTACTTACCCCAGATTAAGTAGTAATTAGATACTAACTACTAATATTCATTACAGCAAATATATAATGTAAAATATAGTATTTTCTGTAGTTATTCTAAAATTCAATTCATCATTCTACTTCAATAACTATTTAATCCTTCCATTCTCACCCAAATGTAAGCCTCCTTATATTTTCCTCATGATTGTTTTCTGAAGAGGAAATAAGAATATGGAATTAAGGAAAATAAATTGCAAAATAAAACTAAAAATAGAAGTGATAATTATTGCTAATAGTCATATCATTTACTTACTTTGCTTATTTCACATTCAGAACATGAATTCATGCCTATTAAATTGTCTCTATATAGGCCAAGCTATGTGATAGCCTTAGGACAGTTAATATTAATTCATTTGTCATAAGTTGCAAGATCACAGAACTCACCTAAATAGAAGAAATTTCTCTCCCTGAAATGGAGTTAGCCAACGGAATGCTATTACTCAAAGGGACGGTGTCCACAGATAACCAACCGAACTTGAATAGATGAGGTAGGCCACAAGAACAAATTTTCAGTTTGAATGGTAAAGAGGTGTAATAAGATAAAAATATAACTTCAGGTAAACATTTACACACACCCTACTTTTACCCATTTTTCTTTACTGAGGTAAACAATCAGTAACAAGCAGAGAAAAAATATTATCTCATTTCCCCCTTCAGTATTTCAGCAGAGACAAAAGTTCCTTTCATAGAGCCAAGAGGAAATGTAGGTAAGGATAAATAAATACCAAACTAAATAAGTAAAAAATAGACTTTCATGCATGGAATCAACTTTTAATCAGTTGCTCAAAAGTGTGTCCCAAATTGCTCAGAACACAGAAAAAGTATATATGAATGTAAGTGAAGATGCCCTGTTTCATTCACCAGTAAGTTTGTAAATTTGTAGGAATGGTTCACTGCCATAGAAGCTCTCTGAGTATAGCATGAGGTGTTTGTAGGCCCTGAGGTGAATAGCATGGTAAATCAGAACTTTGGCCAGCAAACTCTCCCTGTGCTGTTATAATAATATATTCTTTCTTCTCAGCTTCCTACTCACCAGATCTTATTAATGTCTTATTTTCTCCCAATAAAGTATGTAGTAGGGTAGAGGAAAGAAAGAAACTTTTTGGAGGCTTCCCTGTTGAAACTTCATATATTTTGTTAAGTATTTAATAATAGAAAGATTTTCAAAAGGAAGATTAAATCTTAACATTTAAGAGAAAGAAAAGAAAGCATGGCAAAGGGAACCATAGTTTGAACTAGGAATGCTACTGGGCAGTTGGGGAACGATGTTAGTGTTAATACCATGACAGCTAATTTGCACTGTTAATTCCTTTAATAGCTTCCGGTCAACTGTGCCAATTATACAATAGTAAAAACAAAGAATAATGGAAAAAGTACAGAAAGATTGTTAAAGAGACTAAGGAAGGAGGGCCTTAATTAGCATGACTATGAAGTTCAAGAGCACTGAGATTGTAAATGTCCTCTTCATCTTGCACTGAAGATTTCTTCTAGGTATCTCTATGTAGTGCCTTACTTTAAAATTCCAGAAGTCATAAATCAAATAATGTAAATCATAGGTTAAATAACCCCCTCCCCATCTTCTTTCTCTGGCTGTCTCTCTTTGCTCTCTATAAATTTAAGTTTAAAAAGTCTATTTCTAATGATAGTTGTAAAAACACTTTATCATCCCTTATAACCTACTATCTCCCAGAGGTAGTAGAAAAGAAAGATTGTGGGGGGGGGGGGGTGGGGGACTAGACCTGTTGAAGAAGGGTCTTTGGGACAACTCTTATCTGTTTTGTCTGAAAATCTGTAGTCTGTTTCACAGGCCAGCAATGGCAGCTTGATCCACTCATAAATACTTTACAGATATACCAGCAGCCCAGTTCTGTAGAGTTGTAGTAGCAAACATGAATCAGCAGCAAGTGGCACTACCGAGCAGAGACAGCCATGCCTCAGCTGTGGCATGAATAAGTATCAGGAGGGACCAGCAGGAACCCAGAAGTTCTCAGCTGTGCCTCTTTCACCAAAGTGAAGATCAGGAAGACTTGAGACCATTGTATAGCTAACAATATAAGTAAACCAATTTCAGCCTCCATCACTGTCTGTTGAGTACTTTTTATACTCCCACCAAACATCACATGTACTCCATGGGTCTTGCCTCTGCACGTGACTTGCCTCAGCCCAAGTCAGCAGATGTGCCAAGAAGCCTTGGCATACCATCAGAACTCTTTTGCTACTTTTATTTCCACGGAATTTCTGCATATTGAGCTCAACTACTTCATGTAAGGCAGACCAATACATGTATGTGTATTGCTAGCAAAGAGTCCTTCATTGTCTTTCCTTTCATGCACTTGCTTTAGCATTATGTCCTGTTTTCTGGGTCAACTTCAGCAAATACATTCCTTCATGAGTCTCTCTTAGTCTTTCACCTGTGTCCACTTTAGGAAAAGACTCCTTCATGTTTTTGCCTCAGCAAAAACACCATCCACACAGCTGACTTTCCAAAGAACCCTTAGGTTTCCATTTCAGTACTCTCTTTTTTTCTCTCCACAACTCTTCTCATTTTGTTTTTTAAGATAGAGCAATAAACACAGCTTGCACAATTGATGTTGTTGAACAAGATAATGGTCTAGTGAGTTCTGGTAGTCAAGAAAAAAATCATTATGAGAAAACATTTATTCCACTGAAAGGACATATGATACAAATAAATAGTAAAAGATAAATATTTTCAAGATGCCCAGGGCATCAATCAAATGATAGTCAAACAGAATTAATTATTATTCTTGCTCCTTTGCTACTAGGGCAAGAATCAGATTCAGTTTGTTATTTCTCTCATTTATTTTCATGTAGAATTTCAATATTGTACTGGTGTGAAAACTATATTACTCCTCTCCACTAAAATACTTTGTCCATTATAAGAGTTACTGTGTGATAAGACACCAATGTCTTCAGCAAGTGACTCAATAAACCTAGTGTATGTTGAGGATTTCCCTTTCTGAAAATACAGGTACTTTACATTTAGAGACACTCCTAAAGGAATGGAGCATGAATATCCATCTGAGGCTCTTGAATATGCTATCATTTATTCTGGGGCTAAGCACAGTTGAGGACAGATTTTCTTCTTTGTAGAAAGGACAAATGTAATTAAGTAGCTATGAGTCCAGGAGACACAGCAAAGAACTCACTGAAATAAGCCCAGCAAGACCAGCTGCATTTGGCTAACTAATCATGGAATGTAATGCAGTTAGTAACAGTTGTGAAAAATGATGCTCAAAAACGAGATAACAGCTGATAACACATGGTTTAAACAATCCTTTCAGAAAGATGCTTTTTCCAAAAGGAAGGTGCAGGGGATATAAGCAATCTGTAGGGAATGATTAACAATTGCTGCTAGTTGTACTTCAGTCTTGCTGAATTGAGTTTAATGCCTCCATTTCAGTCTAGAGACTCCTAGAAAGGAGGGGCACTGTTTCCAGTTTCCTGTTCTATTAGCCACGGGGTAAAAAATTTCAGACTGTTCCTGGGCTGGGTGAGAATACGTAAGACTATGTTTGAACAATATAAATAACTGAGGTAGGCAGAACTAAGAATTACCCGTGTATCTCTAGTATTTCATAAGCTATTATGGAGAGATTCTTTTATTTTTCTTTTAAAAAATTAGAAATCATGCCTTACCCCATTCTATGCCTTGTGGGGTTAGATTTACTTTGGGCAATATTATGTTCTCATGAAGTCTATGCCTAAAGTAATCTGCCATGTAATGATTTATTAATCTTTTAATTACTTCTGATATTTGGAATGGTGGAGGCAATCTTATCTAAAGCAATAAAAAGAGAAGACTGGGGCTGGTATAGTTACAAGCCATGTGGCTTTCTAATTGCTTTACTGAAGGGCAGGATTGTTCACATATTGAAAACAATAAATGTGAATACATGTTGCCTAGGTTCCTATCTTTCTATGTATGAAGAATAAATTCGTGCTTATGATTTCCTTTTTTAACAAGGTATCATAGTGAAATATATTGATGAAATAAACATATATTGTATAGTCTATTTTCTTCTTTAAATTAAAAGTTAACTTTTTTATTGCAGAGGCATTTATTTGGCAGTATTGAAACCTGGGAGTGTCTATTCTTCTGAATTGCCATGCAAAGACTTTGGATTTTCATTCAATAAAAGGGGCATGATGTCATTTAACATTAATAATGTCCTAATTTCTAGATTAAAAGAAGGATACATACATTTGAAAAATAATGGAGTCTATATTAAATATCACTCTAGACCTTAGAGCTATTATTCACCACATCCCACTTGTTCGACCATGACCTCCATGAATGTTTTATTATACTGAATCTTGATCACCCATTATGCAAAGCATAATTGCAACTCAGGGAAGTAAAATAATATTAATCAAGGATAACATTGCAATGGACTTTGACCTATAGGTATAAATCTAATAAATGTATAGCTTTTCCTCCCATAACATAATGAGTTCTTCCTTATATCATTACTCATGGGGCCAATGCGATATCATAATAGGAATATTTAAGGCAATTAATGAGACAGATAAGAAATGATTGTATGGTTTTAATTTCCTAATCACTTTAATGTTCCAAATTAAGGTATACATCAAGATGTATCCATTAAAAGCCATCAGCTTGATTCCTCTAAGATAATGTGGGGAAAGAGTAAGAGTATAGGAAATCAGATAAAATTAAGTGACGAAACTGCTAGTCTGAGTACCAGAGAAGCAATGTCCAGATGATTAAGTCAGATGGATTGTGAAGCAGTCTATTAAGGAAAAAGGCTGGGAGTACCATCTTCCAAGTCATAAAAACGAACTTCACCAGGCATGTCACTAAAGGGAGCCACTTTTCATTGTCTTGATTGGATATACGCAGGTCATTTAACTCTCTGGTTCAAAGCAAACATATAATTGGACTGTTTATAATCTCTTCAGTTATTAAAATCCAGATATTTGTTAACTCTTATAATTTAGATCAATTCACAGACATCAAAAAATTCATAATTTAATAACAAGTACACTTAACTCAGATGTATCAGAGATTATGTGCAATAAGCTTAAAAATAAGGCAATTGACTAACAAGATGTGGTCTTTGGGAACACATTCTAAGTATTTTTGAATACAGATTGTTTTCTAGCATTGTTTTCGATAGATTTTATGTCATTTATTTTCTTCACATTTAGTTGATTATCAAAACCTGCTTTTTTGAAATGATTTATTGAAGAAAACAAAGGATGTGAACATCTAAGAATTTGATAATCATAGTTTCATTGAAACAGTACAAATAACTAAGGGGCATGATAAATTTTAGATTATTTCTCACTGGATTCAATCTGATGGAAACTGAGGAATCATATACATATAAGTGTACCTGTCCAAATGTACACACACACACACACACACACACACACACACACACACACAAATACTCATGCAATAAAAATTAGTGAAAAACAGGAACATGAATTTGAAGGAGACTTTTGAAGGAGACTTGGAAGGGGTATATGGTAAGTTTTGGAGAGAAAAAAGGGAATAAGTAATTGTTGGAATAACAATATAATATAAAAAAGAATAAAAGTAAAAGAAATGAATCAACATAAAAGTCTTTTAAATTTAGGGAACCAATACATAGAAATCCAAAACTCAGATATAACTTAGAAATAAAACTTGCAAATGAAAATCTAAAGAGACTGATTTTTCTGATAATAACACTTTTAAAGAGTTAGCTGATGTAAGTGTATTCTTCCCACTAAGGGCTTATAAAGCCGATTTTTTTAAAATCAAGAGATATTAAAGAGCCGAATATTTTCAGTGTTTATCATTTTTTAAATTTATTTATTTTACTTAATCATTTTACATCCTGCTCACTGTCCCCTTTTAGTTCTCTATCCTACAGTTCTTCCCCCAAACCCACTTTCCTTCTCCTCTTTGTAAGTGGGGTCCTTCCTGGGTATCCCTCTACCCTGGCACTTCAACTCTTAGTGAGGCAAGGTGCATCCTCTCCCACTGAGGCCAGACAAGGAAGCCTAGCAAGAAGAACATTTCGCACAGACAGGCAACAGCTTTTGGGATAGCTCTGGTCCCAGTTGTTTGATACCCACATAAAGACCAAGCAGCATACCTGTTACATATGAGTGGGGAGGCCTCGGCCCATCTTGTATACGTTCTTTGGTTGGTTGTTCAGACTTTCAGAGCCTCAAGAGTCCAGATTAATTAACTATGCTGGTCTTCCTGTGTAGTTCTTATCCCTTTCAGGTTTTCAATTCTCCCTCCCACTTTTACATAAGAATCGCCAAACTCCATCCAATATTTGACTGTGTGTGTCTGTATTATATGAATCAGGTGCTGGGTGGAGCCTCTCAAAGGTCAACAGTTTCTGTCTGCAACCATAACAGAATATCATTAATAGTGTCAAGGATTGGTGCTTGCCTATGAGATGGGTCTCAATTTGGCCTGTTTATTGGTTGGCCATTCTCTCAGTCTGCTCCCTCCCAGTTCCTGTATTTCTTGAAGACTGATAAGTTTTGTGTTGTAAGTTTTGTGGATGGGTTAGTTTTCTTTTGAATATATATGAGTATATATTTTTAAAACAAAGGCAATGGAAACTATTGGGGGTTAATTAGGAATATTTTAAAAATTTAGAATGAATGGAGATTTAAAAAATGACTTGTGAGCTCTTTTTTTCATAATTCTACCTGAAGAAACTAGTACATATAATGTGAACCATGTACTGATTAAATGTTATTTTTTAAAAAGAAATAAAGTAAAATTCTATGCATTTAAATCATATATAGTATATCATATAAGAGTAGAATGACAATTTTAAATATTTATTTTGCATTTGGGTGTTGCAATTACTAATAATGATCTATGTAAATAGAAAGAAGAGAGTCAAGACGCTCTTGTGTAGACAGAAAGCCAGAGATGACATTTTCCTTAAATATATTTTTCTATGGGCTTAAGGGTTCGTTTTATAGATTCTCCACTCACTACTTATATTTTAGCATTAAAATTGGAAAATATCCTAGATTTATTATCTGCTCATGAGTTTTCCAAACAGAGCATTAAGGAAATATCAGGAGACTTGAATATCTGATATTGGCCTTTAATTCTATTTTTAGCTCTTGAAATAGTCTGTATGTTATTCTTTTCTTCTAATAAATATCAGTTTGGGGTTATTCTATCGTGAAGATTTTGATGTCTTGAAGCATATTTGACTTCTACCTTTATATTAATGATTTTGTTTTTCAAACCCTATTTTCTAAAAAAAAAGTTTAAAGACTTTCATAAATCTTATGAAATCTTTATCATATAAATTATTTTATAGAGCAGTGGTGTTCAATCTGTGGATCAAGACCCCTTTGGCAAACATCTATTTCCAACATTATTTACACAGTAATTCATAACAGTAGTAAAATTACAATTATGAAATATCAATGAAAGTAATTTTGTGGTTGGTGGTTACCACAACATGAAGAACTGAATGAATGAACATTAGGAAGGTTAAAGATCACTGCTAGAGAGAAAAGAGAAAGTATCTATGGATTACAGTTCAGAGATAATAAATATTTAGGAAGTTATGATGGGCAGGTATACACCTCTGAGAATTTTCTACTTCCATTTAATTTTAAGTTCTCTGGGCATTTATAGGCATAAGGTAACACACATTTTTTTGATGTATTTGTTTAATTTGATTTTCTATATACTTTGTTTACGTTCCAAAGACTTTCCCCTTTCCCAGTTCCTCCCCACACAGGGCCCATAAAACCTCTCCCCCCAACTATTCCCCAATCATTCCCCCCCACCCCCGCACCATTTCTCTGTTCTGGATCTACAAAACTGGATCCAATCTTTTCAGGCCCAGGGTCCTCTCCTTTCTTCTTCTTGGGAATCATTTGACTTGATAATTGTGCCTTGAGTATTTAGGGCTTCTGGGCTCATTAATATCCACTTATCAGTGATTGCATTTCATTTGTATTCTTTTGTGATTGGGTTAACTCACTTAGGATGATATTTACCAGATCTAACCATTTGCCTACAAATTGCATGAATTCATTATTTTTAATTGCTGAGTAGTATTCCATTATATAAATATACCACATTTTCTGTATCCATTCCTCCTTTGAGGGATATTTGGGCTCCTTCCAATTTCTGGCTATTATAAACAAGGCTGCTATAAACATAGTAGAGCATGTGTCTTTATTGTATGCAGGGGAATCCTCTGGGTATATGCCCAGGAGTGGTATGCCAGGGTCCTCTGGAAGTGACATGCCCAATTTTCTGAGGAACTGCCAAACTGATTTCCAGAACAGTTTTACCATTTTGCAATCCCACCAACAGTAGAGGAGAGTTCCTCTTTCTCCACATCCTCGCCAGCACCTGCTGACTCTTGAGTTTTTAATCTTAGCCATTCTGACTGGTGTGAGGTGGAATCTCAGGGTTGTTTTGATTTGCATTTCCCTGATGACTAATGAACATCTCTTAAGGTGTTTCTCGGCCATCCACATTTCTTCGGGTGAAAATTCTTGTTTAGCTCTGTACCCCATTTTTTGATAGGGTTATTTGGTTCTTTGCGGTCTAACTTCTTGAGTTCTTTGTATATATTGGATATTAGCCCTCTGTCAGATGTGGGCTTGGCGAAGATCTTTTCCCACTTTTTTGGTTGCCATTTTGTCCTTCTGTGAGTGTCCTTTGCCTTACAGAAACTTTGTAATATTATGAGGTCCCATTTGTCAATTCTTCATCTTAGATCATAAGCTATTGGTGTTCTGTTCAGAAATATCTAAGGTGTTTCTTGGCCATCCGAATTTCTTCTGGTGAAAATTCTTTGAAGAAAGAAATCGAAGAAGACGTCAGAAGATGGAAAAATATTTCTTGCTCCTGGATTGGCAGGATCAATATAGTAAAAATGGCCATCTTGCCAAAAGCAATATACAGATTCAATGCGATCCCCATCAAAATCCCAAATCAATTCTTCATAGATCTAGAAAGAGCAATTCTCAAATTCATCTGGAGCAACAAAAAACCCAGGATAGCTAGAACTATTCTCAACAATAAAAGGACTTCTGGGGGAATCAATATCCCTGACCTCAAGCAGTACTACAGAGCAATTGTGTTAAAAACTGCATGGTATTGGTACAGCAACAGGCAAGTAGATCAATGGAATAGGATTGAAGACCCAGAAATGAACCCACAGACTTATGGTCACTTGATCTTTGATAAAGGAGCCACAACCATCCAGTGGAAAAAAGATAGCCTTTTCAACAAATGGTGCTGGTTCAACTGGAGGTCAACATGCAGAAGAATGTGAATTGACCTACTCTTATCTCCTTGTACTAAGATCAACTCCAAGTGGATCAAAGACCTCCACATAAAACCAGACACACTGAAACTATTAGAAAAGAAACTTGGGAAGACCCTGGAAGACATGGGCACAGGGGGAAAGTTTCTGAACAGAACACCAATAGCTTATGCTCTAAGATCAAGAATTGGCAAATGGGACCTCATAAAATTACGAAGTTCCTGTAAGGCAAAGGACACTGTCAGAAGGACAAAACGGCAACCAACAAAGTGGGAAATGATCTTCACCTACCCCACATCCGACAGAGGACTAATATCCAATATATACAAAGAACTCAAGAAGTTAGACCCCAAAGAACCAAATAACCCTATCAAAAAATGGGGTACAGAGCTAAACAAAGAATTTTTACCAGAAGAAATTCGGATGGCCGAGAAACACCTTAAGAGATGTTCAACATCATTAGTCAGCAGGGAAATACAAATCAAAACAACCCTGAGATTCCACCTCACACCAGTCAGAATGGCTAAGATTAAAAACTCAAGAGACAACAAGTGCTGGCGAGGATGTAGAGAAAGAGGAACACTCCTCCACTGTTGGTGGGATTGCAAAATTGTAAAACTGCTCTGGAAATCAGTGTGGCGGTTCCTCAGAATATTGGTCATGTCACTTCCAGAGGACCCTGGCATACCACTCCTGGGCATATACCCAGAGGTTTCTCCTGCATACAATAAAGACACATTCTCCACTATGTTTATAGCAGCCTTGTTTATAATAGCCAGAAATTGGAAGGAGCCCAGATATCCCTCAAAAGAGGAATGGATTCAGAAAATGTGGTATATTTATACAATGGAGTATTACTCAGCAATTAAAAATAATAAACTCATGCAATTTGTAGGTAAATTGTTAGATCTGGAAAATATCATCCTAAGTGAGCTAACCCAATCACAAAAGAATACACATGAAATGCAATCACTGATAAGTGGATATTAATGAGCATAGAAGCCCTAAATGCTCAAGGCACAATTAGCAAGTCAAATGACTCCTAAGAAGAAGAAAGGAGAGGACCCTGGGCCTATAAAGATTGGATCCAGTTTTGTAGACCCAGAACAGAGAAATCATGTGGGGGGGGGCGGGAATGATTGGGGAATAGTTGGGGGGGAGAGGAATTATGGGACATATGGTAGGGGGGACTGGGAAAGGGGAAAGCCTTTGGAATGTAAACATAGAATATAGAAAATAAAAATTAAATTAAAAAAATACAGACTATCAGAATAGATATGAAAATAGGATTCTACCCCCCTTTTTCATCCAAGAAATGCACTCAATATAAAGGAGAGGCATTTCCTTGGAGTAAAAGGATTCCAAGAGAAAAAAAAAAGAACCAAAAAAAAAACCAAAACAAAACAAAAACAAAAACAAAAAAACAAACAAACAACAACAACAAAAAAGAAATAGGCATTAGTATTAAATATTCAACACAGGCAAGCAGATGAAAAAGATAGTTTATATAAATCACCTCTTGTCACTTTGATTACAAATCTTAGTCTTCGCAGACAAAGTACACAGTTCAAAACACATGTGCCATGATGATATGACATGACTGTCCATATCATATGTTTAATAGAGAAATGAAATTAAAATAGAATGTAAGTAAAATAGGACATACAAATTTAAAAACATAATTTATAATAGAACTGACAAGGATGTTGATCAACAAGAGTTTGCATCTGGGAATGCAAGACAATGAATCCATTTTGGCAAAATATTTCATCAATTTCTTTCTAGCCAAATATGTTGTTAGCATATTATCTAGTGATTAATCTCTGATATTTATTCAAAGGAATTTATACCTTGCACACAGATATTTGTAACAGCTTTAATTTATAACTATGAAAGATGGGAAGTAGGCATATCTTGATTACTTAAATATATAAAGAAATTTTGGTAATCCAAACATAAAACTTGATTTAACACTGAGAAGAAATGAGCTGTCAATTCATGAAAGGAGAGACTAAACCTGGTTAGTGTTGCTCATGGAACCTATCTGAAAAGGTTTCATAGTGCATCAATCCAGTTATTTGATATTTTTGAAAAGATAATATTTAGAGATGTGCAAACTTGAAGTTTTTCTCTGGGGATTATGTGGAAAGAATAAATAAGCAGAATAGAAAGGACTTTTAGGACAAGGAAAATACTCTGTACGATGCTATAATGTTATCCTAGTTAAATATATATATTTGTTTAAAACAGAAACAAATGCTTAGTAACAAAGAGTAAACCCTAAACTGACATCAGAGGACACCAGAAAGAAATTTACAATGTGGCATCAGAATTTAATTGATCACAAAATTAACTGTAAATTTAATGTTCTCAAGTAAGGGTTACAATTTAGTCTAACAGACTGAGACATTGGTATGCTCTTGGTTATCAAAATACTCATGAAGCACGAGGCTGTTAAGTTGGTGAAAACTCATAATGCATTATAAAATATGACCATACTATACAGTCTCCCTTAACTGACTGGATGACTGTATCAGGATCTAAAAGAACTAGTTCTCATTGGTTAGCATTATTTTTACTTTTTGTCCATATTCTCATAAAATGTAAATGTTTTAAAATCACTTTCTTTTTCCCTTTTATTGAAAGTAGATTATTTTCTAATGCAACACATATTGTTTGCAGTTTCCCTTCCCTCTACTCATGACAGTTCCTTCCTACCTCTCCTTTCAACTAGATCTACTCCCTCTCCTCTTATTAGAAAAACAGAACAAAACAAAAGAGGCTTCTAATAAATAACCAAACATGACAAAATGAACAGAAGGAAAAGAGCCCTAAATGCATTCCTAAGAATGAGACCTGCTTGTTTACACATTTAGAATTATTTAACAATGTTAAGCTGAAAGCTGTAATATGTGCACAGAGGACCTGTGCTTGATGCTCTATCTCTGTGAGTCCACATGAACCTCACTCAGTTAATTGAGGTACCTTGTTCTCCTAGTGCTTCCATCCCCTTTGGGTCCTACACATTTCCATTTCCTCTGTGTCTTTATTGAAGGAATGTATTCTGCAGTCAACCAAATGAGAAAAGCAAACACCACCCAGATACAAGAACTTTGAACTAAAAATCTATCTAGCCTTCAAGACAAGCTAGAGTACTGGCAGCACAGAATTTGAAACCCATATTTGACACTGTCTGGATGACCAAGAACCAGAGACTAGATCACCTGGAAATCTATGGTAAGTTCGTTTAACTCTGAGCCATCTCTCCAGTCTCAGTCAGGTGTGGGGAGAAGGGAAGAAGAAGATTGGGAAAGAAAATGGAAATTAGTGTGGGGCCCATCTCTGGGTTTACTCTGAGACTTGGGATGGGGAGGTTCCTGGGAGGATATGGCATGGTCCTGAGACTCCTAGTAGCAACAGAAATGGAGAAGTAGCCTTCCATTCAGATGAGGGGGACATTAACCCACACAGAGGATCTTCAACGCAAATATTGTCCTATCTACAAGATATGCCAGGATAAAGATGGAGCAGAGATTGAGGGAAAGGCCAACCAATGACTGGACCAACTTAAGACTTACCCCTTGGGAGATAGCCCTGACATTATTAATGATGCTCTACTATGTTTGTCCTGAGAAGCTTCATCCAGCAGTGGATAGAGGCAGATGCAGAGATCTGCAGCCAAACATCAGGCAGAGGTCAGGGGTCTTGAGGAAGAGTGGGGGATAGAATTGAATAAGACAGATGGGTCAAGAACACCAAAAGAAAATATCAACAGAGTCAGCTATTTATTTATTCTTTGTATCAGAGTTAAGATGAACAAAGGCACCACATTAAAGGGTCCTTAATGATTATGGTTGATATATCCTTAGCAAAATAGCAAGAAGAATCAGGATAGTAACTTGAAGTTATAACTACTTTAAATTATACATTTTCTTCTTTTTCAAGACATTTTATTGAGAAAGGATCTAATGTAGCCTAGGCTAGGCATAAACTTCTAAAGCCATGTGTGTCTTTGAACTTCTGATCATTTTGCCTTTAGGTCATGAGCTCTTTTTTTCACATTAATTTTTTTTGTATTTTCTATATTCTATGTTTACATTCCGAAGGATTTCCCATTTCCCAGTTCCCCCCTCACCATATGTCCCATAAGTCCTCTTTCCCCCCGCCCCCGTGTATTCCCCAATCACCACCCCACCATTCCTCTGTTCTGTTCTGGTACTCTCCTACAAAACTGGATCCAGTCTTTTCAGGACCAGGGTCCTCTCCTTCCTTCTTCTTGGGAATCTTTTGACTTGCTAATTGTGTCTTGAGTATTCAGAGCTTCTGGACACATTAATATCCACTTATCAGTGATTGCATTTCATGTGTATTCTTTTGTGATTGGGTTAAATCACTTAGAATGATATTTTCCAGATCCAACCATTTGCCTACAAATTGCATGAATTCATTTTTTAATAGCTGTGTAGTATTCCATTGTATAAATATACCACATTTTCTGTATCCATTCTTCCTTTGAGGGACATCTCGGCTCCTTCCAACGTCTGGTTATGATAAATAAGGCTGCTATGAACATAGTGGAGCATGTGTCTTTATTGTATGCAGGGGAATCCTCTGGGTATATGCCCAGGAGTGGTATGACAGGGTCCTCTGGAAGTGCTGTGCTCAATTTTCTGAGGAATAACAAAAAAACCAGGATAGCTAAAACTATTCTCAACAATAAAAGGACTTCTGGGGGAATCAATATCCCTGACCTCAAGCAGTACTAAGAGCAATTGTGTTAAAAACTGTATGGTATTGGTACAGCAACAGGCAAGTAGATCAGTGGAATAGAATTGAAGACCCAGAAATGAACCCGCAGACTTATGGTCACTTGATCTTTGACAAAGGAGCTACAACCATCCAGTGGAAAAAAGATAGCCTTTTCAACAAATGGTGCTGGTTCAACTGGAGGTCAACATGCAGAAGAATGCGAATTGACCCACTCTTATCTCCTTGTACTAAGATCATCTCCAAGTGGATCAAGGACCTCCATATAAAACCAGACACACTGAACCTAATAGAAAAGAAACTGGGGAAGACCCTGGAGGACATGGGCACAGGGGCAAAGTTTCTGAACAGAACACCAAAAGCTTATGCCCTAAGATCAAGAATTGACAAATGGGACCTCATAAAATTACAAAGTTTCTGTAAGGCAAAGGACATGGTCAGAAGGACAAAACAGCCATCAACAAATTGGGAAAAGATCTCCAACCCTACATCTGACAGGAGGCTAATATCCAATATATACACAGAACACAAGAAGTTAGACCCCAAAGAACCAAATAACTCTATCAAAAAATGGGGTACAGAGCTAAACAAAGAATTTTCACCAGAAGAAATTCGGATGGCCGAGACACACCTTAAGAGATGTTCAACATCATTAGTCATCAGGGAAATACAAATCAAAACAACCCTGAGATTCCACCTCACACCAGTCAGAATGGCTAAGATTAAAAACTCAAGAGACAACAGGTGCTGGTGAGAATGTGGAGAAAGAGGAATACATTAATTTTTTATTAGACATTTTATTTACATTTCAAATGTTATCCCTTTCCTCATTTCCCCTCAAAAAAACAAAAACAAAAACAAAAACAAAAACAAAACAACCCGTTCCATTCCCCTACTCCTGCACACCAACCTACCTATTCCTACTTCCCTGATCTAGCTTTTCCCTACACTGGGGCATCATTCCTTCACAGGACCAAGGGCCTCTCCTCTCATTGGTATCTGATAAGGCCTTCCTTTGCTACATATTTGACTAGAGCCATGAGTCCTTCCATGTGTACTCTTGGGTTGGTGGTTTAGTCCCTGAGAGCTCTGGGGGTACTGGTTGATTATTTTGTTTTTCCTCCTATGGGACTGCAAACCCCTTCAGCTCCTTGGGTCCTTTCTCTAGCTCCACTTTTGGGGACCCTGTGCTCAATCCATTTGGTTGGCTGTGAGCATTCATTTCTGTATTTGTCAGGTACTGTCAGAGCCTCTCAGTGGACAGCTATATCTGGCCCTTGTCAGCAAGCTCTTGTTGGTATCCACAATAGTGTCTGGGTTTGGTAACTGTTTATGGGATGGATTGACAGGTGGGGCAGCCTGTAAATGGCCTTTCTTTCAGTCTCTGCTTCACACTTTGTCTCTGTATTTCCTCCCATAGGTATTTTGTTCCCCCTTCTAAGAAGGACTGAAGTATCAATACTTTGATCTTCCTTCTTCTTGAGCTTCATGTTGTCTGTGAATTGTGTCTGGGTTATTTTGAGCTTCTGGACTAATATGCACTTATCAGTGAGTGTACACGATGTATGTTTTCTTTTTTGTGTGATTGGGTTAACTCAGGATGATATTTTCTAGTTCCATCTACTTGCCCAAGCTATTCATGATTTCATTTTTTTTAATATCTGAGTAGTACTCCATTGTGCAAATGCACCATATTTTTTGTACCAATTCCTCTGTTGAGGGACATCTGTGTTACTTCCAGCTGCTGGCTGCCATAAATATGACTGCAATGAACATAGTAGAGCATGTATCCTTATTATATGTTGGAGCATCTTCTGGATATACGCCTGGGAGTGGTATAGCTAGGTCCTCAAGTAGTACTATACCCAAATCTCTGAGGAACTGCCAGACTGAGATCCAGAGAGGTTGTACCAGCTTGCAATCCCACCAGCAGTGAAGGAGTGTTCCTCTTTCTCTACATCCTTGCCAGCACCTGCTATCTCCTGCGTTCTTAATCCTAACCATCCTGACTGGTCTGAGGTGAAATCTGAGGGTTGTTTTGATTTGCATTTCCCTGATAAATAAGGTTGTTGAACATTTCTTTAGGTGCTTCTCAGCCATTCAATGTTCCTCAGGTGAAAATTCTTTGTTTGCTCTGTACCCCAAGTTTTAGTAGGGTTATTTGGCTCTCTGAGTCTAAGTCATTCAATGCTCCTCAGGTGAAAATTCTTTGTTTAGCTCTGTACCCCAAGTTTTAGTAGGGTTATTTGGTTCTCTGGAGTCTACCTTCTTGAGTTCTTTGTACATTTTAGATACTAGCCTTCTATCAAATGTAGAAGTTGTGTTTGACAAGAACTTCAAGTCTCTGAAAAAAGAAATTGAAGATCTCAGAGGATAGATATATTTCCCATGCTCATGGATTGGTAGGATTAATATAGTAAAATATCCATCTTGCCAAAAGCAATCTACAGATTCAATGCAATCTCCATCAGAATTCCAACTCAATTGTTCATAGAGTTAAAAAGAGCAATTTCCAATTTCATCTGTAACAACAAAAAATCCAGTAGAGCAAAAAATATTCTCAAAAAATAAAAGAACTTCTGGTGGAATTATCACCCCTGACCTCAAGCCTGACTACAGAGCAGTGGTGATAAAAAGCTGAATGGTATTGGTACAGTGACAGGCAGGTAGATCAACAGAATAGAATTGAAGACCCAGAAATGAACCCACACACGTATGGTCACTTGATCTTTGACAAAGGAGCTAAAACCATCCAGTGGAAAAAAGACAGCATTTTCAACAAATGATGCTGGTTCAATTCACAGGAAGGTCATGAGTTCTTAGATTGCTGAAATATAATCCACCACTTTGGATTTACTTGGTACTGGGGAATCAAGCTTAAGTCTTTGATTGCACAAATCAAGCACTGTTCCAGATGATACCTCCAGCTATAAAGTACTTCAAAGAAAAATAAATGATGCCTTTATTCTCAAGAGAAGACTTCCCTGTTGTATCTACTATATTCACCCTTCAAAGTTACACAGTGACCATGACAACCCTGGAGGACTGTAGTAAAGTATTTCTTTTGAATAAGCATTAGCATCAACTGTAGCAACCATTTCAAATATGCCTTCTTGTTTATAGCAGCTTAACATATTGTACAACTATTTTCTAGAAAAAGTCATTCTTTTTCATCTTCTTAAGGACAGAGGAGTCATGACAGTGTACATACAATTAGAAAAATATAGTAATTATTTTTAGCATAGGGTTATTAATATTACCATCATGCAACATAATATAGTCTAAATAGATTTGGAACACTTAAACATTCCTGCAGAGACTTTAGGAAATTACAACAAATACAGTGACTTAGAGAACGAAAATATATTGGCTCTTGGTTATGGAGGTCATACATTTAAAAGTACCTGTAAGCAGGATCATATTTTTCAGAAAAGTTCCAGGGGTATGTTTTCTATGACTTATCCAGCATCTTGTGATTTTAGCCTTTGTTGGCTTATGGTAAATTTTCTTTCTGTTTCCTATCCCCACCTCCAGTTCTTATAGGTAACTTCACTTCTAAAGGTACTTATGAGTGCTTGTGATTCTATAGAGAGTCTATCTAATGAAATAACTTACATTATCATCTCAAGATCACAATTAATCACACATTCTGGCATATAAATTCATCTGACATCTAACTTCAGTTAGATATACTTGACCCATCTATTATTAGAAGTAGTAGTATTAGTATTATTACTATTACTATTACAGTTATTAACTAAGGTTGTAATATCAGGGCTTAAGGATGACTTTTTAGAATATGTTATGTCAGTTATACAGCAATCAAAATATCAAATTATTAACTAAGGTTGTAATGTTAGGGCTTAAGGATGACTTTTTAGAATATGTTATATCAGTTATACAACAATCAAAATATCAAATTATTAACTAAGGTTGTAATGTCAGGGGCTTAAGGATGACTTTTTAGACTGTTATATCAGTTATACAACAATCAAAATATCAAATGCATACTTTTGTCACAACATTTTGTGAACAAAATTGCCCTATATAAGCTATATATTATCTTGAAACTTTTTACATGATTCATTCTAGGATGCTGACAAAGTAAGGTGTGGTGAGCTTTGGCTGTAATTCCTCGTATAGGACTTAACATTATACATGAGTTTGTATCCTTATAATTACATTATACTTTGTTATTTTTATTCTTATTATCCTAATGTAGATAATATATTCCTTTGTGATTTTCCTGTGAAGCATATCAGAGCTTCACAGTAACTAATTCAATCCAATAATCTTTACATCTGTTTTAATCTTAACAAGAAAAATACATCTCTGAAAGTTAGATGGTGGAAATAAATTTTGCATCTATTTCAATAAATCTGTACTTTCTGATAAAGGTTTAAAACAAATTTTCAACAAGCAAACATTCTGTCACAAGATGGGGCAGGGGGCAGAGAACTCAGTTATCTTTAAGGGACTGACCAATGAGAGTTTGACCATGCTCCAGTGAGTATATGAATGACAAAAAAATGGACTTGGTAGTTTTTAATTTAATTCCTTTTTAATCTTCTTTTGTTTTGGAGGAGATCAGAAGGATGGGGAAGGATCTGGGAAGATTAAAATGTGATTGAGTTGCAAATTTTATGTAAAATTTTATGTAAAATTTTCAAATACTCAATAAAAATATTAAGTTTTTCAAAAGCTATAGCTGATGACATTTTATACTTCATGCTTCAATGTAAAAAGGGAAAATTGACTGTCACTGCCTTTGTAATATAGATTGATCATCAGTGATAGAAATCTGGAGAACTTCCAACTCTATTTAAAGTCACAAAGAAGGAGTAGACTTAAAGATGCTGATGAACTTACAGGAAAGATGGATTTGTGACACCAGCTGAGAGAAATGGTAGGAAAGTCAGCTTTAAACTGTCAACCTACTTTAGAATTTTATTTGTTTAAAATAAATAGTTTTACTTGAATTTACGTTCCTCTCCTGGGTAGTTCATACATAGTAATTTACAAGTGTATGTGTAAAAATGTCCATCTGACTTTTTAAGATACAGATAATCATACTTTTATAACTCCTGGTGGGCCAATCTTGAATTTCCTCTGCACTGTCAAAGACCAGCTTAATGAAGAGATCTTTGGGAGTAGTTGATGAATAACTTGTAGTCAGTGATGGATGCAAGTTGACAGCTTTGATTTCTGCTTAAGATAGTTCTGCCTTGTAGACCAAAACCCATTTTTTTATTTTGCATAAGTTCCTTAGGGATTGCATGTCAATTCAACCATTTACCAAGGTTCTTTTGGATTACCCTACAAATCAGCATTTTATAACTTTAGCTCGTTGGTTCTAAAGACAGAGCCATATGGTCAAAGCTGCTTCCTAGGTTCTGCTACTTGCTGTTCTATTAAATTATCACTAGCTTTCTGTTTTCTAACTTTTCATTGCCTAAGCTTGACTGTCTTGGAACTTGCCATATAGATAGACCTTGAAATTAGACTCAGGGTCTACACGACAATGCCTCTTGAATGCTGGAATTAAAGGTATATACCACCATACCTTGACCTAAGCCTTTTATCACCTAAAACTTTTTCTGTTCCAGGCTGGCCTTGAACTCAGAAATCTGCTTGCCTTTGTCTCCTAGGATGAAATGTTTGTACCACCATGTAGTGGTGGTATACTATTAAGTTTTTCATGGCTACTATTTCTCAAAATATGGATTGAAAGCCTATATTGTTGAGGCATAAGATCTGGATAGCAAGTGTGACCTCCATTTCTAGATTATAGTTCATTCCCAATTAATGGTACAAACTATTCCTTATTCATTCACAAATAGAAACAATAATCTTAGCTGGGTAGGATCTCGCCCTGTGATCACCATTTTCTGAATCTCTTTATCTCTTTCCTTAATATCTTTCTGACAAAGAAGGCTCATTAGTGCAGATATCTCTGTTCTTTCAAGTCCAGAAATCCTCTCATACAATTCATATTGCATTATTTTTTGCATATTAGAAAATTCTGCAAAAAAACAGTTTCTACATTCATTTATATATTCTTGAACTCATGTTTTCAGAGTTCTTTCCCACAGCCTTAAGGACAGTCCTGAAGGTCACAGTGTTACCATTTTGCTGAGGAACACCAAGCATATTCTCACTTCCTGGAATCATGCTATTTCTGATTACTATGGAGTCATTAACTTTGGTAAAGAGAACATTCCCAGAAGCATGAACATAAAATAAAATATATGTGTTGTTATATGAAAAAGCCTGATGTCTACAGCCACTTTCAGCCCTCAGGATGCCCCATGTCCTGCTGGCTCTGCTCCAGGGATGGGAAGAGTGTCACATGTTCCCTTCCGAGGTCATGCTGGACCTAGCACTGCTTCTCACTAATTGTTGATCTTCCCTCTCTATTAATTTCTTGCCTCTTTTCTGCTAATAAGACAGCAAAATGCTAGCTCAATATCAGGATCTTCATTCTGGAGCATTATGACTTGCAAACATAGCCAATTTTTATCCAAAAAATACAATTATGTTTGATAATTTTATTCCAAATATTCTGTGTCATTTTCCTCCCTATCTATACCATAGAATGTTAAGATGATGAAGAAAGTTTGTTTCTTACCCAATTTCATTCTGAATTTCCTTTTCCAATAACCAAAATATTCAATATACTATTTTCATTTATTTTATTTTTCTTTGATTACACAACTAATTTTATCTTTGAAATATATACACACAACTGCAATGTTTGAGGACATTTTTATGCAAATCATAGTGCAATCTGATCCTTATGCTTATATTTTTAATTCTCAACACATGAGAAGCAGAAACAAGAGGATAGACATGAGTTTGAGTCCAGCCTGTGTTACTTTGACATGCTGGATTATTTAATCGAAAACAAAAATAATTCACAATGAAAAGGAAAATTAGGTTTCATCATTTGCAAAACAAAAATCCTTAGCAAGGCTTTATACAAAAAGAGATTAATTTTCTACAAAAAGAGTTAGCAATCTTCAACATTTCACCATCACACCAAGAAATCAAAATAAAGCAGCTAATTGGCAACTAAGAATCCATCATTTAAATATAAAAAAATTGTGTTTATTAACACAGGACACTGACATAATTACATACTTTTTATATGAAATGACACTATGACCAAAATAACTTATATAAAAGGAATTTAATTTGGGAATTAGAGCTTCAGAGGGTTAAAGTCTGTGTCCATCATGGTGAGGAGGTTGTCAGTAGACAGGAAGGCAGTACCTAAAAGATTATATCTGTTCAATAAACACAAGGTGGGGATGATAGGTGGATAAAGAAAGGAAGAAAGAATGAAGGAGGAAAAGGGGGAGGGGATGATAGAGAAAGAGGGAGACTGGGAATTATGTGGGTGTTTCAAACTTCAAGTTCTACTCCCAGTGATCCATTTCCTTCCACAACAGTATACCTCTTAGTACTTCCCAAACAGTTACACCAACTTGGGACTAAACATTCAAATAAATGACATTACATAGCCATTCTCATTTGAACCACTACCATATCACATTAAAAATGAACACTGTTATTAAGGATTTATCTATAAAAATAAATTTTTATTTTAAAATTTTATTTTTAAAAGGATTGAAACTGCAGAAATTCTGAATATTTATAATATCAACGTATCTACAAAAATATAATATGAAGAACTTTTTTATTTTCTTTTTAAATTAAAAAGTAAAATTTGATAATATATTTAGAAGTAGAGAAATAACTTAAAATATTTACCAACTTGAAAAAATGAAGACATTTTTCACCCTACTTCTGCCTTCATTCACTTCAGTCAATACAAATTCCTACTTTCATGTTCAGTTTTGTTAACAGAATGATATATTTTTTGCTTCAGAAATTTGTTAATATTCACAATTATATCTTCCTATATTAAACTGTGAATTTCCTCCTAACTTCTTTATCTAATTAATTATTTTATTTATTGACATCCCAAATGTTGCCCTATTGCAAAATTCTCTATCCCCTCCCCTTCGAGTATGAGTGGGTGCTCTCCCTCTCTCCCCAAAATCCCCCTTACCCAGGCATCAAGTCTCTATAGGATTAGGCACATCCTCTCTTTAGACACACAAGGCAGTCCTCTGCTGCATATGTGCTGTGGGTCATGGACCAGCCCCTGTATGCTTTTTACTTAGTGGGTCAGTGTCTAGGAGCTCCCAGGGATCCAGGTTAGTTGACATTGTTGTTCTTCCTATGTGGTTGCTATCCCCTTTGGCTCCTTCAATCCCTCCCCTAATTCTTCAATACAGGTCCTCACTTCAGTCCAGTGGTTGGCTGTGAGAGTCTGCATCTGTCTTAATCAGCTGCTGGTAGAGCCTCTCATAAGACAGTCATGCTAGACTCCTCTCTGGAAGCAAAACATAGAACAGTGTTAGGGTTTGGTGTCCACCTAATAGGATGGATTTCATGTTGGGCAGGCCACTGGATGACCTTTCCTACACCCTCTGCTAAATTTTTGTCCCCGCATTTCTTTTACTCGGTAACAATTAGCCGGACCAACCAAACTTCAAAATTTTTGATCCTCCTAAACTTCTTATAGAAAGATCTGCAGTCAATGTGACCGTCTTGCCGCAGAGCATTTCAGTTTAGTGAAATCATTAGGAAGTGCCACTATGCCATTAAACCAACAAGTTACTTTTCCTCTTTCTTCATAGTTATTTTCTCATACAATAAATCCCAACTATAACCCCCTCATTTTATTCCACCTAGTTTTCCCTGAACCTTTCCTCTCCCCTCTCCCTCTGTTTCCGTTCAGAGAAGAGTCAGCCTCCTATTCCAGGATCAAAAGAGAGTCCTGTTATTTTCAAATACTTCTTGGGACTTTCCTTGCTTTTACTTTATCTTATCATGTTAGTTCTTATGAATTGTATTTATGCAGCCATCTTTTCTTCTTCCACTATCCTCTGAACTCTATAAATACTAAAGAGCAACTTTGTTGCTTAGATTCCTCTTAGACATCAGCATAAATTAACCACTCCAAGACTACATGTAAATGAATGGTATGCTTCTACTGTGTTTAAAAATACTGAAAGCTTACCTTCATTTGTTATGCTGATAGAAAACCCTATTATCACCAAGGACATGCTTCCAAATAAATTAATGTTTAACAATGGGTTTTGATTGTGAAGGTTCTGAACAATAATTTTATTAATAAATCTTCCTTATGTATATAAAACATTGAGATTTGTGAGAATTAATTTTTAATGTAAATTTAATTTACATGAAGCTTAGGAAAATAGCTCAGAATACTAGGAACACAAAGTTATTCAGATAAATACAACTACCCTCTCTATCACTAGAGAGATCATTTTGGGGTTACTACAGTCTTATTCATGATATTCATTAGATTAAGAAGCCTGATTATTTTACTCTTTTTAATCTAAAATAGAGATAAACTATTTTGCTAATTATTTATGTGTATATAATTTATATAGTTGCTATTTTTGAAAACTTTTAGAAATGTTTTTAATTGAAACAGAATTACAACTTCCCAGTCTCTCCCAGGCACCATTCCTCCAATTCCTGTGCCCTTCAAATTGATAACATCATATATATATATATGTATATATATACATATATGTATATATATATGTATGAATACACAGATAGAATCTGCTGATTATGCTTTGTTGTTTGTGTGTATATGGTTTCAGTGATGATGCCTCTGAATTGGAAAACCATAGAGGGACTCATCCCAAAGAGAGGCTAATTTTTCCTCTCTGAGCAGTCATTGGTTGCCTGTAGTTCTTTGTCTAGGGATAGGATCCCATATTTTCTCCCTTCCACCTTAATATGTTCATTAATATCGACACTCTACTATCTGCCCACAAATATAGATATATTATGTATATATTATATTATATGGCAGGCTCCATATCTAGTATGTGGGGAAGTAACTCATTAAACTTGTTTACTTAATCTTATTAGTATAAAGCATACTTAGTTTTGACTTTAATATGGTTCCTTTAAACTATGAGCAAATTATTAAATACTAAATTGCATTTGTTTAAAATGCTATAATTTCTCCAGTATTTTATTTTGTTGTTGACTCCATCACTAATAAGTCAGATTTGGTTCTAGGTTCCCTATTTTATTCAATTTGTCTCTGTGCATATATGTGTATTTGTCTGTCTCTTTATCACTCTGTGTCTGTTTCTTTGTCTCTCTGTCTCTCTCTTCCTGTGCGTGTGTGTGTGTGTGTGTGTGTGTGTGTGTGTGTGTGTGTGTGTGCTGACACCACTCTGGTTTTATTAGTAAAATTTGAGGTTCTATAGTATTCTTTAAAATTGAACACTGAATAACCAGCATTTATTTTTTATTTTGTAGAAATACTTTGGCTATTGTGGATCTATTGTGCTTATACATAAATAGTAACATTTGTATTTTGTAACTCTAGTTCTGAAAGGGGATTTTGTGCAATTTATTGATTGCTTTCACTAACATACCTATTTAAATAATATGAATTCTGGTAGTCCATGCACATGAGAAGTCTTTCTATCTTCTTGTGATAAGATTGTGAAGGCTCATTATGTTCCATGACATCAGGAGGCTAGAGAACATGAAAATCTGACCACAGAAAATGTCCAAAACTACAGATTGTAGAAACAGAGAAACAGATAATGCAACTTCCAGAATAAACTCAAAAGTTTAGAAACAGTGGCTGGGTAGAATGCTGCTAGTGTAAGCCTTCGAGCCCTATCCAGATGATCAGAAGACTAAAGTGTGAAGGCAGGAAGATGCACTCAGGATGGAATGTAAATTCAATCACATATTATGTTTCTGTTCTGTTAGAGCCTTCATCAATGTTCACTACCCACCACTACTTGGGAGAGGAAATCTTCTTTATTAAGTTTTATGTTGCCAATGACAATCTCTTCAGCCTACATATCCACAAATGTGTACAGAAATCCTGTTTAACCAGATATGTCATAATCCCTTTTTCTCTAGATTGACACTTAAGGTTGAACAACATGCTTTTTGAAAAAAAAAAAACAGACTGTAATAATGTATAAAAATTACCTCTCCCAAGATTATATGTGCTGCAGATTTTTAAAATTCATTAGGCAACTAGCATCCACCATGCAGTTTTAGCTATGAGGAACATAAATGTCAAAACTGCAGGCTAATCCTTCTCACTCCAATCAGATGGATATCAAGAATATAAAATATAATAAATGTTGTCCAGTATATAAGTAAATACAGTGTCTCATATGCTACTAATAAGAGCTAACCCAGTCACAAAAGAATACACATGAAATGCAATCACTGATAAGTGGATATTAATGAGCCCAGAAGCCCTAAATACTCAAGGCACAATTAGCAAGTCAAATGATTCCCAAGAAGAAAGGAGAGGACCCTGGGCCTGTAAAGATTGGATCCAGTTGTGTAGAGAAACCGTGAGGGGAGGGGGAATGGTTGGGGAATAGGGGGGGAGGAATTATGGGACATAGGGAGGGGGGAACTGGGAAAGGGGAAAGCCTTTGGAATGTAAACATAGAATATAGAAAATAAAAATTAAAAAAAAGAATGTATATATGTTCAGGCACTGTATATAGAGGTTCCACTAAAAGCTGCATATAGAACTCTCATATTAAAATTCTGTCACATAAAAGGCCACACATAGGAGAGATGGACCCTTGTTCATCACAGGTTCCCAATATCTAACTTATGAAATAAGCATACATACTCATCAAATGACAAATGAATAAATAAAAAGAATGAGCATATATTTAATCACTACATATATTCAGTACACTGAACTTTAAGTCAAACAATTATACAAAAGAGGGGTTTATATTCCTCAGCTTTGACCTGGATTTAACATGTAGTCTTTAAGATAAAATGACATGTTGGGGGATATGATCAGGCATAATAGAATAAGAGTTTTAAAATAGCAGGTTGAGGGTTTCATGTGAACAAGTGGAAATGACAGATTAGTTAAAGATAACAGCAAAACAAAACAAAGGAGGACCAGCATATGTACCGTTGGAAATGTGTATCTAGTATTGTAAAATTAACTTTTACTCTCCTGGTGAGTTGCCATCCAGAGACTTACTGGTGAATATGCTTATCTTTCTAGTTCTTTCTGCAGTCTGACTGGCGGTGTCAACTCAGCTGTTGTGGTTCAAACTTCTCTCCAAGATAACTGATTCAATCTGGCTTCTCACTGAATTATTCTGCTTGTTGTCAAACTAGTTATGGCAATTTGTTCTAATCTTCATGCTTCTTATCTTCTGGTTTCAACCGCCTCTGCTGACCTGCACTAAACTTCTTGAACTCACTAACACTTCCACTGAACTGAACTCACTGTACTGACTTCCAACTAGCTGGCTGCCTCTACTCTACTAAACTCAACTGACTGAACAGAACTGATCCCAAGTGCTGGGGTGAAAGTCATGTATCACCACACATGAACCTAAGCTTTTCTGTAACTGGAACATGCTTTGTACCAGGCTTCCCTTGAATTTAGAGATCTGCTTGACTCTATCTCCTGGGATTAAAGGTGTGTCTGTATTCTAGCCAGAACAGACATGTTGCTGAATTAAATTGCTCTACATATTATTTTGTCCTCTGTGGGATCTAAGCAGCATCACTTAAGTTGATTCTCATAATAAAATATCAAAAATTGTAAGCATGGTTTACATTAAGTAAAAGCACATGGTGACCAAGTCCTTGAAAAGAAGACTCTGTTACATAACTGCCCTTATGTATGAGGCCCAGATATGTCTTTTCTTATTAGCTACCTCTCAATCTCTATTTTAATGATCTCCCAGTCCACAACTAAGTCTCTTATAGTGCACATTTTTTACATCCCAAGGGGGTCAGCATAGATTTATTTATATCAATCTCAAAGGATGTCCTGTGGGGAAATAGTTATATCTCTAAGTGTTTACAAAATGGAGTGACAAATAAGATTTGAGAAGTCATATATTTTATCGCTTTTATCTTAGTGATTAAAAATCTTTATTATTATATTACATTTTCAAATATAAATCTAGAATTAAAGAAAACTTATTTCATTTACTTTAATGAGCATTCTGCTGATCCCAAAATTTCTAAAATATTGCAAGTTATAAAAAATTTAAAAAAAATTTAAATTGTGAACTATGGTATATTAAAATCTCTGGAATAATTTCATTTTGAATAGAATTTGTCAAGATTAGGTGAATTGAGTACTCTGAAAGTAACAGAGATTTTTATTAACTAAAATGCTTATTAAATATACTTCATTTTAAATACACAAGAGTATACATTGAATGTTATGATGACTTAGAATGCTATTTTAAGGAAGAATATATTTAACAATTTCTGCAAATTTGCTGATAAAACTTAAATTTTCTTATTTCCTGTGTATTTTTCTAAAATAGATTTTTGAATTTCCAAATGAATAGCATATGCTATATATCAATAAAAATTAAAAAATTAAAATGAATGCTTTAATATATACATACTTATTATTCACTCAATTTATAATTGCTGATCATTTAAGAAAGGTATTGATATCAAGTTCAGAATGAATTTGGATTTCAAGTTCCTCTATAGAGTTCTTTATAGCTAAGAATGAGAAGTCATATCCCACTTGATGCTCTTTGTTATAACAATACTGAGTTTATAAAAATCCTATTTAGTAAATCCAATTTAGCAAATCCATACATATTAGTGTGAACAAAGGTAAAAAGTATTTTTTTGTCTTTGATAGCATCTCTCTGAATGGAGTAAATGCATTACAATAAATAGATTATAATTTAGTAGGACTTTAAAATACTGACCACACATTCATATGGACAGGTATGATATAACTATCATAATTTATGAATATTAAGAATTATTTTATTGGATTTTTATCATGTTCTTTCTTATCTAGGACTTATGAAGTCTATACAGCTTAACTATAACCAAGTTTAATTACCCTATAGATAATCAGATATTTTATATCTTATAGAGTAAACAATCAGGGTCTCTGTAATCCCTAATAGCTCTAAAATGAAGTATCTGAATGTTTAGCACAGATTTTATGGAATTTGGAGTTTAAATTGTACTGTGAGGGTGGTGATTCTTAGGAAGATTTTAGATTAGTTTTGATGAACAACATCTGATATTCTATTACACAATCTCATTTGAATAATGATGGGGTTATATTTTTTCCTTAAATTTCCTATGGTTTAAAACCTTTGCCTTTACTTTTGTTCATGTTTTCAGTCTATTTAACTTGTTATTTAATACCGTAGTGATGTAGATAAGGGGGGACTTTGACTTCTTTCAGAATACATTTGACTATTTTCTGATTATCACCACATAAAAAGAATGGATAAGCAGAAGTAAGATAAGATTTCTGGATAATATTTTAAGATTTCTAAGATAATATTTTCAGTTGGAGATGAAACTGCCAATGGAAACTATTAACATTCATTAATGGGAAAATATCTCTACGCCTAAAATGGCAACTAAAATTAAATTGCCATGGTTGAACACAAAATAGTACGCTAATAATCTGTCAGATGGAAACCTTGAGAAAACATTTTAGCTGTCCTAGGATAGCTCAAGCAAAGGGTTGTTGTGGAAAGAATGTATGAGAACAAAATGAGGCACAAGACACGTAAAGTGCCATCTTTAGGAAAAGACATAACCTTTGAAAACACTAAGCCATAGCTGTTGAGGTGGGCCAGGAAACCATGTCAATAATGAGGCCTCATTTCTTCTATGATCACTTAGATAATTTCTGAAAATTTTATTAACCTTCTTCTAAATCCTCTGCCAAACCTTGTTGAGTATAAGCTCTTGTAGTAGGATCTTGTAGGAGGATGGTCCAGAGTTGCTGAAAGGGTTCACAGCTCCATGGGAAGAACAATGACTTTGGCCACCCAGACGCCCCAAGACTCCCAGGGACTGAGCCATCAACCAAGGGGCACACATGGTTCCAGCCAAAAATGTAGCAGAGGAAGGCCTTGTTGGGCATCAGTGGGAGGAATGGTCCTTGGTCAGGTAAAGGCACAACAGAGGCCCAAACAGAGGGAAACCAAGGGGGGGAAGTATGTTGGGTGGAGAGACATATACATGGAGGCAGGGGGAAGGAGGAAGGGGAGGGGTTGGGGGTCTTAGGGGAAGCGTGATATTGGGAAAGGTTTTACCTTCGGCAATGTAAATGAGGATGATATTCAATTAAAAAAATAAATTTAAAAAACGCCCAGCCAAATCCTCTGTAGCCCACTACAATAGAATTATTTCTCAGCCTTCATTTCAAAAACATATCTGTATTTATTGACTAACCAATAAACCAACTCCAAGGGTACTTCTATGTTACCAGGTACTTGTATAACAATTAGTCTTTTTCTCTTAGCCCCTTTGTGTTGCTACAGTGGATTATCAGCAGCCACTTCATTTTAATAGAATTTTAATTGAGTTTCTCATTGCTCTGTAGACTTGGGCTTCAAAATTCAAGATGTCCACAATTCGTGTGATTTCTACTCTCAGTATGACAGTTTGAAATTTATACTCTATGGCTGGGTAGAATGTTGTTCCTAATAAGCATAATGAAGAAGCCTCCCATAATCCTTCGTACAATAATGGCATTAATATGTCCCTAAGAATGAATGGCTTTAAGTTACCCAAATGCCACTTATTTGTATGGTAAGATAGTTGTATTTAGAATGACCATCCAAGATATGAGCTGAACAGTGTAAAGCCAATCAAAAAAAAAAAAAAACCAAAAAAAAAATCCAAAAAACCTCTGGGGAGATATGGAGGTGAACCTTATGAAGGAAAAAGAAGGGTGAAAAGTGAGATGCCACAGATATCTATAACACTGCACCCTGATACTGATTGCCTCTCATCCTCCATCCTGGGTCTGGTTTCCCCATTAAAAAAAATCCACAAAGCTACTTAAATAAAAGATGCTTTTGTAAGCCTAATGACCTGAATTTGATACTGGAACCTAATAATGGAACAAGCAGATCAACTGCCCTCTTAGTTGTCTTCAGAAAAATCACACGTCTTTGGAGGTGGCAGACAAACATGTGTATACATCCTTCCTGTACATATTCAATAAATAATTAAATTAATCATTTTTAAAGTCATTCAAGTCACAGAAGTAGAACATTTGGTCCTCCTGCTACATTAGCAATGGTTATGATGCTCTCCCAAAATCCTTCCTCAAAGGGACGTTAATACCCAGATACTAGAGAAAGTATGGATTATGCAAAGATTATGTCTATCCTGGGTATGCAAATCATTTATAAATATGTTTTTTCAGAAACAATGACTGATAGGGAAGCAAAGATTTATTGATTCTTGGGAATTTGGGACAACATCCTCAACTTGAGAGCTTTCTACAGGGCTGCTTTAAATCTTATTCAATTGTCATTGTTTAGCTCATCCAACCTGTCTCAACACTAACTCAACACTTTTCTGTATTCAGAAATTTCCTCCTAGATCACAGCTTCACATCTCCATCTGTTTCCTTCGGGAACACCCTCAAAATAGACCTGCTGTTTTATGAGTAAGTTATAGTCCTTGGTATGATTACTTTCAAAACACCAATGTAATTCTAAACTGTATTTGACAACTTATTTCTTATAGTTTTATATGCTTATTTTATTGTCATGTATACTAAGAAAACAAAGTAATCTTAACCAATTAAGCATTCTGTGATGTGTGAAAAGCAAGCATTGGAGTGGATGGACTGTCAGTTACAAAGGCTGCATGAAAATATTTTTACAACTACTTCTAATTTTTTTGGTTCACCCTAGATAATTGAGGCTGTGGGCAAAGACTATAAGATAATTAGAGCTTATTTTTGGCAAAAATTTTATGTAAGTGCTAGGGGCTGTGTAATTAGAAGTAGCTCCACTAAAAGCTTGATAACATACAAAAAGCATGGACTCCTCAGACAACTTTAATGGAAATTTTCACAATGAAGTGGTACTTCACGTATTAGTGAAGATACATATTAGTCACTAAAATAATTTGTTATATAAGTTTATAATAATTTGGGATAATAAACAGACATAATTCAAACTTGGATAATGAAAACAACAATTTTGACACCGAGAGTAAGGATATTTCAACAATCAAAATCCTCTGACTACACATCATTATTAATGAATAAGACCATGTTTAGGGCTATATTGAACATATGGGAAATACATGAGAAGGGAAGAAAGTCTACAGGGAGGATCAGCTCTGCCCATCTGGAGGAACCCTACCTCTCCAGAAGGCCCAACTATAGCCTCCGCACCCAGCCACAACTCTAACTGGAAGCACCCAAGATAAGGACAAGAGAACATGGAGCTGGATGGAGCCCAGGCCCAGGCACTCCTCCTCCAGAGATAAGGAAAGGCCTTGCTCCCCCATTGGCACTCACTGTCCCCTCAGCCCTCAGACTACTGGCATCTGGAAATACTCACGATCTAACTTCTTTCCTTCTCTTAGAGCATGTACTTGAGGTGATCAGAAACAAACACAAGAAAAGAAAAGTTCAAAACACTCGTGATAAATATGATAACCTTGCAATATAATCGAAATAGATGTCTTTGCAAACCACTCTTTTTAAAATTTAATCTACAGTTCCTGTCAACTCTAAATTTTTAAGGTTCAGTTAAGGAATCTCATAAAATTGTATAGATCTTAGTCTGCTGTTACGATCATATTGATAATAGAAGACTTCACCAGAATCTGAGTGTTGGATGCTACATTTTCCTGTAAATGTTGGTACTTCAAAGTGATTTACCCTCTAAAAAGTGGTCCAGCTTTCATAGTAGCCAGTTCCAAATGCCTTTTATGTGGTTATAAAATCCTGTAGTATAAATGATATACATTGCACAGAAATGCTATAAGCCAGGGTGACTGTGAGGATGTTGACAGCAATCAAAAGTTTAATTTTGAGGGTGTGTGGGGAAATAAGATTTATTATTAGTTTTGAAAATCACATAATAAAATAATGTTTAATGATATGAACTAGATTTGCCTTACTTAAAGTTTGGCAAGTAACAAGACATTTGGTCATAGTTTGTCTGTTACTGTACTTTACATTTTACATGTTGGCATGCAACTAAGAGTAATTATCATTGGCCAAGTAATGTGCCCTTCAAGAAGGAAGACAAATATTGTTATATTTAAGAATGAAAATCCATCTAATTTTTAAAAAATTTGACCACAATAAACATATATTTCTTTTGTGAACTACATAAAATATTTATGTCAAACCTGGATTAACCTATAAAGCAGATATATGAAAGAAAAATTAATTTTCATACCTAAGTATTTTTTATATTTAGGCCAACATGAAATGCTTTATATATACCTAGGATTTATCATATCTTAGATTTCAGAAAAAAAAATTGGCAAAGATTTTTCTCATATATTTGGCAACACTTAATATCAAAGAAAAACTATTTAGAGAGATTTAATAGTAAAACACTATTCAATCATGTATCATTCAAGCTTAAACACATTAAACTCAATTATTGAAAACTACGAAATGTATTAAATTTAAGGATCTCTTAGTACATTTTAATTATTATTTTTGTCTCTCAGGAAATAAAATGATGATAAATAGGATATAAAGGCAATGAAAGTCTTAAAGTTGAACCTTACTGAAAACACTATTATACGGATATAGTTCCATTTTCTTAAATAGTATAAAATGTAAGACCATAAGCATTATCTTTCACATAATCACTCATGGGAAAATTGTTTTATACTTATTTAATTATTTAGTCTTAAACTGTAGCAGTAATTTTGACTATACTGAGTTTTATTCCTGGCAGGTCACATGTTTCCTGCCACCCACCCAGGAATTCTTTGGGTCCACAAATGAAAGACACTCACACATTACCTTATTTTTGAAATGCCTTGGCAAGCTCAAAGGTTGGGCAGTTCTAATCCTCTGCCTGACTATTGTAGATTTTCCTCCAGTACTCCTGACTCAACACTCTCTAAATCTCTATCCTATCTTGGATGCCCTGTTCCCTCTGGGCTGCCCCTGGACTTTGCTGTCCAAGATACTTCTGGTCAGCACTTCCGGAGGCCTTATTCCTTCTCAACTACATTTTGTATAATTTACCTTCTGCAACTCTAAATTTGATCCATCTCCCTCTGAGACCTGGTGATTCTCCATCTCTCCCCCTCTCTCCTGTATCCTAGTGCACACAAATCTAAAGGTCCTGCCCTGTTTCCTTTTGTCCAACAATTGGCTGCTGGCATCTTTATTTATTGATCGAAAAGCCAATTGGGGACAATGACCTTCAGTATTTGGGCATCCATATTCCTGATTGAATCAAAGCATTAGAACAAATCCTCAATGTTTTTTTTTTTTTACTATATTTATTAACCAAGGGGAAAATGTTTATCTTTCTGCTTCATTGTAGTAGAAGCAATATGATGCATTGAAAAACAATTCTTTCTAATAAGTCAATTAAGCATTCATATGAAGAGATATTAAACTAAATAAGCTAAATAAAACTAAATATATAAAGCTTACATTTCAAATTCTTATAGTAAACTTATCTATAGTGATGTGTGAGTTTAAACACTTTACCAAGATTTTTTTCTTTTTTTAATTTTTATTTTCTATATTCTATGTTTACATTCCAAAGGCTTTCCCCTTTCCCAGTTCCCACCCACCATACTTCCCATAGTTCCTCTCCCCCCCAACTATTCCCCAATCATTCCCCCTCCCCCCTCGGTTTCTTTACTAAACTGGATGCAATCTTTACAGGGACGACTCTACTGCCTTACCTTTAAAAAGAATACAATAAGATGGCCTTATGGGACATCAATGGGAGAAGAAGCCCTTGGTCCTTTGAAGGCTTGAAACCCCAGCATAGGGGAATGCTAGGACAGGGAAATGGGGGTGTGTGTTGTGGGAGGATACCCTCAGAAGCTGGGGGGTGTGGGATAGCAGGTATGCTGAGAGGCAACCAGAAAAAGAGACTAACATTTAAAATGTAAATAAAGTATCTAATAAAAATTTCCAAAAATAAAATGTAATCAAATAAAAGGCCAGTCAGTGCTATTAAAAAGAAGAAAAGAATATAATATCAACTAAGGCACATATCTATATATTTATACTTCACAAGGAACTCTGTGAATGAGATAGAAAAATTCCCTGCGTTGGTTCTCAGTAGAGGGCTGGCTGTTTGTGACAGAAGAAAAGGATTTTTCTTATTGATTACCTCTTAGGAGGTTTATGGTGCACAAGCAATTTTCTAGGTGCTAGATTAAGTGACCTGCACCTTTATTAACACCCAGAGTATGTAATGGTTGGGCTATAGTAAGCAACAGCTTCCCATGGCATAGAGAAGTATCAAATATTATACTTTTTGTGGGTAGATTGTCCTTGCATCTGAATGGCAACAAGTTCTACTACCAAGACATGATAAAAGTTATGCAGTGAGCAGAATTCTCAGGAAAGGCCACAGTGGAAGGGACTACGCTTAATTCTGTGAAAACTTGATGCCCCAGGGAAAAGGGATGCTGGTGGGGTGAAGTGAGGGTGGGTGAGCAAGTGAAAACACCCTCTCAGAGGCTGGGGGGAAGGGGGATGGGGTGATGAACATGGACAATGGGCACTGAGAAGGGGGTAATTTTTGGAATATAAATAAAATAATTTAATAATAATAATAATAATAATAATAATAATAAAAAACACAGAATCTTAGCCTTGAAAGCAAAGGACATCACTGGGTACACTATGTTAATGAGTACTACTCATTTTATTCAATGTGCATCCATATTTTTATAGTTCTCTTGGCTTTATTCAAGATGAATGTCTTGCAGTTTCATTGAGTTGTTTATATTTAACTAAACAAAACTATCATTTTACTATTTTGCTTTTATAGCATATGAAAACTATTAATTGTTCAGTATGTAATAAGTGATTCACATCTAATATTTTGCTTTATGTCCCCAATTTTTAGTATCATTGCATACATTCCACGGATTTAAGAACATAATTTACTTTAACATGCATATATGTAATATGTTTGAGTTTATCAAAATGAATTATATTTTTCCAATCAAATATATTGACAATTGGAGGACCAAAGACTGGATTATATGTAAATAAATTTGGCTTAAATTAGGAGCAGGTTTTTAAATTCAGATAAAATATTACAAATGTCTCTATTCATTTAGAAAACCTACAATGGGACCATTGCTATCATAGATCCCAGGTAACACAGAATAAGAGAATATAGAATGCAATGCTATTAAAACAAAGAAAAGCTGATGACTGGAAACTGAAGTTATCAGCACTTATTAACCACCATATGGAAGTTAAACCCAGGTCCTTTGAAAAAAAAATTAGCAAGTACGCACTGAGCTATCTCTCCAACATCATATGTGATTTATATATATGTTAGTTCACCATAACTATATTAATATAGAGTATAAATTATATTCCAAATAATTTTACAAATGGGAAATATACATATATTAGTGTGTATGGGGAATAATACATATATTAGTATGTTTTTCCCTATAACACTGAATATCACAAATAAAAATCTAAAAGTGTTAATGACTTAACAGTAGATTTTATTTTGGAGCTCTGTGTTCTGGTAACTCTAAAATTTAATTGGTAGCAGCTATGCATATCTGAGAGTGGTAATCTGAGTTTGTGTAGGCGCAGGCTCTTTGAGTCAGTAGCAGTCAGCATTGGGTCTTCAAGGAATAAGGCAGTAGTGTATACAGGGAAAGCCCACACAAAAATTTTATTTCAAAAAAGGCATACAAATAATACTTCTTACTATCTCAGTGGTCAAATAAATCAAATGTTCATTTTCAAAAGTAGGAGACAAGAATAGCTACAGCATTTTGCTCTACATATTGCACGTGGAAGACGACCTAGGGACTCTGTTACAAATATGCCTTTGATATGAATTAGGTACTTAGGAGGGTGCTTGACAGTGAAGGAAAGTGTAAGGGAAGAAAAGACATTTTGTACAAGAATATTTTAGGAGGATTTTCAGGAAAAAATTGAGGAATAAACTAAAGTTGAAAACTGAAAGCTACTGATTCACTGAAGCAAAATGTCTTGTGGCTCGGGTAGTCCTTCTCTGACATTGGAACATGTATATAGCTTGGAACTCTCATAGTCACTGTAGAATTGCTTTTGTGAGAGAACTCTTTTTCAGAACTTGCATATTCTAACTTGTATTATTTGGGTTTTTATATAAAGAACCTCTCGTTCTAATTATACTATAGACATTGCTTTAATTTAGGCTCATTTGCAATTACTTGGAAAACCATCACTAACTCTAATCTTTACTGTTAATGATGTTTTGATGTTGATAGAATCCCACTAAAATAAAATGAGATAATATAAACTAGTACTTAGCAGCACAATGCCTGGCACAGAAGAACTGTTCAATAGTTGTTCGTTTGCTCCTTATTATGTCTATAAATATTATTTCAAAGGATAGATGAAAGGGAAAGAGGGGTGTAATCAAGACAATGACAATTTGGTTTCCCTCTGAATGATATTTATGGTGCTAGGTTAAACTTTTTAAAACAATGTATCTTAAAGTAAAAAGAGTAATATGACTATAAATAAAGTAAAGTTTCTATGTGTTTGCATAAACTTATAATATTAAAATATATGGCAGATATATGTTAATATATTATATATATTAGTATGTATGTAAATATATACATACTAGTGTATATCTGTATACAAATAAGTACAGTGTGAAATCTATACGATGTAACTTCATGATTCTCTTTAGAGAGCTGTATACTCAGAAAGTGATTCGCAATTGACCTGTAGATTTCTTTTTGTTTGTAAGACTCTGAGATCCATCAGTTGTGCTTGTACAAGCGTGTGTGGGAGATTAATTACTGAATATAGAATAGTGGTCAGTGGGCACAACCCTAAAAGAAATTATGTCCAGCTTCCCAAAGTATTACATGCCAATAGTTCCTCTTGGAGGAGTGAGGCCTCATGGGAACCTGCTTGTCTATAGTAGGCTTAGATTTTTCTCTAAACCTACTTTATTTAAGATTCATAAATGCTTCACCCTCCCTTTTAGCCCACCAACCAAAGGTAGTAGAGAAGAGAGGTTAAAAGGAAAATGTTGTTTAGTAATAGTCCTTTGAGATAATTTCACTCTTCATTGTCTGGATTCTGTCAGACTAGTTCAATAGCAAACACCAAGCAGGAATCAATAGTGATGGCATGATCCAGCAGAAACTGTAAGGCTTTCAGAATCAGCATGTATTAGCAGACGTTGCCAGAATCAGGGAATAGCATGAAAAGCTATTTGGTGTGTTTCTCTCTACCAAGTTGTCTTAGTCAGGGTTTCTATTCCTGCACAGACATCATGACCAAGAAGCAAATTGGGGAGGAAAGGGTTTATTGAGCTTACACTTCCACACAGCTGTTTATTACCAAAGGAAGTCAGGACTGGAACTCAAGTAGGTCAGGAAGCAGGAGCTGGTATAGAGGCCATGGAGGGAATGTTCCTTACTCGCCTGCTTCCCCTGGCTTGCTCAGCCTGCTCTCTTATAGAACCCAAGAATACCAGCCCAGAGATGGTACCCGGGCCCTTCTCCACTTGATCACTAATTGAGAAAATGCCCCACAGCTGGATCTCATGGAGGCACTTCCCCAACTGAAGCTTCTTTTCCTATGATAACTCCAGCCTGTATCAAGTTGACACACAAAACTAGCCAGTACACAAGTGAAGACCAGCAAAGACAAGCAAAGACTAATAAAGATAAACAAAGACCAGCAAAGACCAGAGAAGACTGGAGAAGTGTTGTCATAATGGAAAAGTGACATCTCACTCTTTGTGGGGTGCCTTTTATACTCTTTCCAAACATCATGTACTCTCAAGCATCAGTTCCAGCAAAACATCACCTGCCCTCTCACTTCTCCAACATAAGATCCTTTCAAGTATCTATTTTAGAAAATCATCCTCTCACAGGAAAGTTCCCAGAAAAACACCATGTGACACATTGAGTTTCCAAAGAAACCGTAAATTTCTATTTCAGTCTGTAATGAAATGTGAATGGGCAAAATTTTAAGTAGGTCTTTTGAAAACAGCCATAATTGCAATCAGTTTATGAGTAAAATGCCTATGTCGTGTCCAAGATATGCTTATTTACTATGTCTCTCCTTCTTTATTGCTTATGTTGTATCTGCCCTTTTTCTATAATGCTACCAAATCCTTGGTGGGTCAACATAGATGATCCATTTACAGACATCCCACTAACCTCCATTTCATATACTAAAAAGTTTATCTGTCTCCATCCAAGATGATTCAACATTAGATGTTACTTTATTTCAATTCCTAGAAGCAGTTTTGTCATTTTTAGATCAATATTTAAAGGAGATATATGACCTAGCATCTTTCTTCCTCCTCCTCCACTCTTCTTCTTCTTCTTCTTCTTCTTCTTCTTCTTCTTCTTCTTCTTCTTCTTCTTCTTCTTCTTCTTCTTTTCTTCTTCTTCTTCTTCTTCTTCTTCTTCTTCTTCTTCTTCTTCTTTTCTTCTTCTTCTTCTTCTTCTTCTTCTTCTTCTTCTTCTTCTTCTTTTCTTCATCATTCTTTTTCCTCATTCTTTCTCTCCTCTTTCTCTCTCTCTTTCTCTCCCTCTCTCTTTCTCCCTCTCTCCTTCCCTCCCACCCTCCCTCCCTCCCCTGGTTTCCTTTCACCATAAGTAGAGCAATGTCTTCTGTCATATTCTTCCACACTCAGACATTGTCTTGTTACATACATTCTCAGAATAAGTCAAAAGATGATATCTAAAGTTTCAAAAACTGTGCTCAAAAGCAATCCCTTAGGACTAAGCAGATGGCACTTTCTAAGAGAGTTTGAAGAAATAAGTTCAAAGTTCCAGAGCCCAAAAATATCTGAGTGTTGCTAGATGTGTTTCTAACATGTTGGGGCAAAACAACACTGAGGCTATTGGAAGCTTGCCATCTCCAGGTTTAGAGAAGGTCACTGTCTAAAGAGAATAAAACAGTATATGAATGAACAGATGACCTGATCTCCTCCTCTGGTCTTTGCACCTACACACCCACTCCTGAACTCACAGCTACACAAAAGTACTTGTACCACAAACATACCACATTCATACAACACACAAACACACACACATGCATACAAAATAAATAATCTCTTTCTCTTTAATTATTTTATCTCATGCATTCATATATTGTAAGAAAGACAGACAGACAGAGAGAGAAAGAGTCAAGAGAAAGAGAAATCAGAAGTTGGGTGTTTGGCCTCAGAATAAAGGAAGGGTAATCAGATAGGAATCAAAGTACAGCTTCTTCATCATGAAGCATGCAGACAATAGTCACAGCCTCATAAACAATGTTTTACACTTAAATTTTGGAAAAGAAACTATATTTACATTCTTTTCAACTGTCTCCCCCTTTCCGTGATTTTCAGATTTTCATGTTGTTTTTCAAATACAAATAATGAAGACAAGAATTTGCTAAAAATAATCCCAGAAATTCCATAGGAAAAAATACTAAAAATGAAGGCAGAATACTTGTGCTCCAAATAGACATGCTCTACTTTTATACATTTAACTCCTTACTATTTTTGTCATTTGATATAAAGAGTTTGGCTTCTTTAAAAAAAATTAGTCCACTGAGCAGTAGAATCAGGAAGCTTTCAAGGGCTTAGATCCATTTCTGTTCATGACCCTATTTAGCTCATTGGAAAAATTCTGGGAGTGAACAGTGGCTTGGGGAAAAAGGGGTTCACGCAGTGTATGGACATTGATAAAATACTTCTTATTTCAAGTCATAGCGAAGTGTAGCCTGTGGGGTCAGACCAAAGGGGCTTCAAAGAGCCGCGCTGCCCACAGAAAGTAAATGGCTACCTCATGAACTAAGTTGCTTAGACACGAGTCGGGTTTGTCCTAAGTTACCCTTTACAAACACCTCTATGCTTCATGAAAATAAAGGCATATACTTTCTATATATGTCATCTTCAAATGAAGAAGATGCAAAATTAAAATACAGAGACTTGAAAACTAATTACATGAAAGATTATGTCTAATTAATTAATTATATATCCTTAAAACTAAGAAAAAATAAATAAAAACCTTGGCCATAAGCTTTCATTCATAACCCAGCATCTTTTGTAACACTTAAAAATTTTACTTTTGGGAGGGGGTCTCTGCCATCTTGGGTCCTGGACTATTGGATGGGAAGCTCCTGGTATGCAGAGATATCCCGAGTCTAACATCTCTTGGGATGCAGCCCACCAGGGTTCTGCCCTCTCCTGGTCTGTTTGTCCTGCAGAGTGATCGGCACTTGGAAAAGGTCCCTGCAGCATCTGCCATCTTTGCTCCCAGACAGAGCAGACAGGCAGCACCAGGGTCACAGAGATATTCCGAGTTTGACATCACTCAGGACACAGCCTGCCAGACTTCTGCCTGCACGCAGGGCCTGGGCAGCTCTGCGGGCCATCTGTGTGCCAGCCCTGTCCTGGGCCATTTGCCCTGCAGAGTGATCAGCACTTGGAGGGGATTCCCACTCTGACCACCATCTTCCTTCCCAGGCAGACCAGACAGGCAACACCAGGTACAGAGAAACAACCAGAATATAACATTGCTTTGGGGCAAGGCACACCAGGGCTCCAACCACACACAAGAGAAGGGCAGCATATCAGCAGTCTGTGCCAGGGGAAACATAGTCATCCAGTGGAGCAGAAATAGCCTAAGAGGCTCACAAGAATACATCAAAACAATCATTCACCATGATCAAGTAGACTTCATCCCAGGGATGCAGGGATGGTTCAATATATGGAAATTCATCAATGCAATCCACTATATAAACAAAGAAAAAAACACATAGCCATTTCATTAGATACTTAAAAAGCATTTGACAAAATTCAGCATCCTTTCATGATAAAAATCTTGAAAAGAACAGTAATTCAAGGCCCAAACCTCAATATAGTAAAAGCAATATACAGCAAACCAGTAGCCAACATCAAACTAAATGGAGAGAAACTTGAAGCAATCCCACTAAAATCAGGGACAAGAAAAGGCTACCCTCTCTCTCCATACCTTTTCACTATTGTACTTGAAGTTCTAGCTAGAACAATTAGACAACATAAGGAGGTAAAACTGATACAAATTGGAAAGGAAGAAGTCAAACTATCACTGTTTGCAGATGATATTATGGTTTACTTAAGTGACCCAAAAAACTCCACCAGTGAACTGGAACTCCTACAGCTGATAAACAACTTCAGCAAAGTGGGTGGCTATAAAATCAACTCAAGCAAATAAGCAGCCTTCCTAAACTCAAAAGATAAGCAGGTTGAGAAAGAAATCAGGGAAATGACACACTTCACAATAGCCACAAACAATATAAAGGGTCAAGAAGTGACTCTAAACAAACAAATGAAAGATCTGTATGACAAGAACTACAGAAAATGGAAAAATTGTCCATTCTCATGGATTGGCAGGATTAATAGAGTTAAAATGGCCATCTTGCCAAAAGCAATATACAGATTGAATGCAAAAACCATCATAATCTCAAATCAGCTAGAAAGAGCAATTCTCAAATTCTCCTGAGTAACAAAAAACCCAGCATAGCTCCAACTATTCTCAACAGTAAAAGAACTTCTGGGGGTATCAGTATCCTGGAGCTCAAACAGTACGACAGAGCAGTAGTGTTAAAAACTGCATGGTATTGATACAGTGATAGGCAGGTAGATCAATGGAATAGGATTGAAGACCCAGAAATGAACCCATACACTTGTGGTCACTTGGACTTGGACAAAGGAGCTGAAACCATCCAGTGGGAAAAAAGATAGCCTTTTCAACAAATGGTGTTGGTTCCACTGGAGGTCAGCATGCAGAAGAATGCAAATTGATCCATTTTTATCTCCTTGTACTAAGCTCAACTCCAAGTGGATCAAGGACCTCCACATAAAACCAGACACACTAAAACTAATAGAAAAGAAACTGGAGAAGACCCTTGAGCACATGGGCACAGGGGAAAATTTCCTGAACAGAACACTAATAGCTTATGCTCTAAGATAAAAAATTGACAAATGGGACCTCATAAAATTACAAAGTTTCTGTAAGGCAAAGGACACTGTCAAAAGGACAAAATGGCAACCAACAAATTGGGAAAAGATCTTCACCAACCCTACATCTGACAGAGGGCTAATGTCCAATATATACAAAGAACTCAACAAGTTAGACCCAAGAAAACCAAATAACCCTATCAAAAAATTGGGTACAGAGCTAAACAAAGAATTTTCACCTGAAGAAATTCAAATGGCTGAGAAGCACCTTAAGAAATGTTCAACTTCATTGTCATTAGGGAAATGCAAATCAAACAATCCTCAGATTTTACCTCACTCCAGTCAGAATGGCTAAGATTAAAAACTCCGGAGAGAGCAGGTGTTGGCAAGGATGTGGAGAAGGAGCAACACTCCTCCACTGCTGGTGAGATTGCAAGTTGGTACAACCACTCTGGAAATCAGTCTGGCGGTTCCTCAGAAAACTGGGCATGACACTTCCGGAGGACCCTGCTATACCACTCCTGGGCATATACCCAGAGGATTCCCTGGCATGCAATAAGGATACATGATCCAGTATGTTCATAGCAGCCTTATTTATAATAGCCAGTAGCTGGAAAGAACCCAGATGCCCCTCAATGGAGGAATGGATACAGAAAATGTGGTATATCTACACAATGGAATACTTTCAACAATTAAAAATAATGAATTCATGAAATTCTTATGCAAATGGCTGGAACTGGAAAATATCATGCTAAGTGAGGTAACTCATTCACAAAAGAACACACATGGAATGCATTCACTGGCAAGTGCATATTTGCCAAGAAGCTCTGAAGACACAACTCACATATCAAATGATTCCTAAGAAGGAAGGAGAGGGCCCTGGTCCTGGAAAGACTTGATGCAGCATTGTATGGGATTACCAGGACAGAGAATTGGGAGTGGGTTAATTGAGGAATGGGTAGAGGGAAGTGGGCTTATGGGACTTTTGTGGATGGGTGAACTGGGAAAGGGAAAATCATTTGGAATGTAAACAAAGAATATAGCAAAATTTTTAAAAATTACTTCTATTTGTATGTTTGATGTTTGTCCTTGAATGCATGTCTGTGACCTTGCATTCCTCATGTCCAATGAGATGGGAAGAGTATATCAGATTGCCTTCAGCTGGACTTATAAAGACTGGGAGCAGCCATTGGTGTACTGGGAATTGAAATACAGGTCACTGGAGAAACAGTAATGCTCTTAACTGCTGAGCCAACTCTCCATTCCCCAACCTATTTTTGATATCATTTTCTTAATGGATACTCCTAACTTCGCAATTGTGGTTTACATATTTTCAACAGAATACTTATTATGAAATCCTAAAATACTATATTTCAATGTTTATAATCCCCTTAATACCATTTTGTCTATTTCTTAAAACTTGATAATAAAAATGTCCTTTAAATATAGAACAAACCACAATAAATACTTGTCACATTTAGCTTTAGCACTCGGCATTGCCCTGCATTGTGCAGGATGTATAGACTTTAAGGACAAGATAAACATTTTTTATTTTTGAGATATGAAACAAGTATCAAGATATAGACACATGAGAAAGAGGTACTTTAGTTCACCAATGGTGAACATTACAGTTGTTTTTCATGTTATGTTTATTTCAGTGAGAATGCCTTAATCACTTTTCTTTCATTCTTTTCTTTTTTCTTCCTTTGTTTTTGCATATGAATGGTAATTGCTTTCAACAGAAAGTAATGATTTGAGATATGTTGTTATTAAGGTTTGAAGAATATCCTTACACCATCTTTTTGTCACATTGCCTCTAGGATTTTCCAAGGCACCTTGTAAATAGTTGTACTTTTACATTTTTAATAACATTGATAGATGACAATTTAGGAATGAGTAATATGTAACAGTTCAACAAGAATATAAAGGAATGGTTATAAAAATGAAAACTGCATAGGGTTGTCAAATGGAATCTATTAGATGAGCAATGGTCAGTGACATTAATCATATATAGGTGTGAAAATGTCTGCTATGTATATTTTGGTAAGGTCATAAAGTAACCCTTATAAGAAATGTCTATCACTTTTTTTTCCAAATTGATTACAAGCAGTTTATTAAATCTATTGCTTATTAATTTCTATGCCATTTGAAGATATAATAAAGTAGCAAAGTATTTGCTTTGGAAGACTCCAGACCTACATAGATGTAGACACATAGATAAAACTATACACTGAAGTTCAGAAATAGCTATAGCAAACATGTGTGAACCACAGCTGACTATGTGGTAATGAACAATGAGGTTCACAGAAGACAAGTTCAAGCCTGTTTTTGAGTGGAAATCAAATGTATGCATTGTCTTTAAGGGGAAAATACAAAAAAAAAAAACGTGTTGGTAAAACAAGTTGCTATCTGACAGGACATTGCTGTTGCATGAATGCACAGCAGAAATGGATTTCTGTACAAGACTCAGTCATTCAACATTCAGGCAGAAAATGAAGAGATGCTCACAAGAGCCTATCCTTTCCTCAGGAGCTATTGACTGTGAATGGTTCTGCTGAGAGGAGTTGCAACCCTAGGGACTTGGGTCCCAGAGTCATGGCTAGAGAAAGAGGGCAGGATGAAGAAAAGAGATACACACAGACTTATCAGTGAAGTGAGGTTTAGATGGGGTTTTCAAAAGCTCCCGTCAGAACTGCATTC